>JADBJO010006044.1:138936-144126 GCA_016801955.1 Conus betulinus
TTTAAAATGTGAGTGTATACCTTACTAACCACACTAGTTAAAGCAATTCCCCTATAGTTGTCTGGATTATTTATATCTCTCCTTTTTTGTGGATAGGCACAATGATAGATTTGCACCAATCTATTGGAAATGTTCCACTAACAAATAATTTATTGAATAATAAAACTAAATAGTCAATTACTAATGTATTTCCTTGTTTGAGCATCTCACCCAAAATTTTGTCAGGCCACAACTTTTACTAGGTTTCAATTTCTTCACACCGGCTTCAACTTCTTCTTTTGTTATCTGATCATGGAAAAGGGGTTCATTACCATCATCTTCTCCTTCACTGTCTTCAAAGTCTACAGTATCATGCTCTGGGGCAGAATCAAAAAATATTAAATACACTGTGGAAGTGCTCATACCACTGCTGAATACTGATATTGTTATACACAATATTCTTTCTATTAAGTGATCTTATAGTTGCCCAAAATAACTTTGGGTCGTTTATACATTCTTTTAGTCCTTGTAATCTTTTCTCATCATGTTCTCTTTTTTTTCTCTTTTCGCAGATTCACATAAATCTTTCTTTCTTCAACATAAATTTGTTTCTTTTCTTCCTTTACTAGTTTTGTTTTTTAGTTCTTTGAAATCTCTGTAAAAAACCTTTTCACTAATCTCTTTTTGTTGTCTACACTCATCATCAAACCAGTCATCAAATTGTTTTGTTTTTTTGCCAACTAATCTGATCATGCAAGCAGCAGCACCATATAGTGCATTTACAAAGAGCTCAACAGAACTGTTTACATCTACATTCATAGCATCTATGCTTCTCTCTATGCAATGCTTAAAGTCTGAAGAATTAGTTCATCTTTTATATATTTCTGCATACTTATCTGACCAGACCACCCTTTCCTCACCCGCTTGTGGCACAAAAGTGACATCATTTTCTACACAGCCCATTTTTCCAGTACATCTCCACAGGTAGGTGCCAAGAAAAAAGTTGATTGGCAATTTTTACATCACAAAATGGTTTCATCTCTTTTGACACAAGAAAATAATCCACAACACTACTGCCATTTGGGGATACAAAAGTAAGTTCTCCGTCTGGATCCATTGCACAAGCACCATTCAAAATCAACAAATCAAACAGAAAACAAAAGTCTAACAATGATCTGCCAAAATTATTAATTATTGTGTCTTTTGATGAACGCTCTAAAACATAACCTTCATCATCATCATCATCATCATGATCATAATTAAGCATGTTTTCCTCATTTGCTTGTTCACTAGCTGTTCTGGCATTCATATCACCACACACAAGCAAATAAACATCATCTTTGTCAATATTTTGTAATACATTTTCTTCTAGAATGAGTATCCCCATCTTTAAGTTCTGTTAAATTGTATGCAGGTCCACCTTCAGGTACAATATAACATGCAATCAGTATAACATCTTTGTTCAGCCCAAACACACATTTATCAATTTTAACAACAATCACATTATTGCATTCCACCTCAATTTGTGAAATAAAACTTGCAAACTTATTCCGTACCAGCAACAATGTTCCACCAGAGTTTCTGCCCGTGAACAGATAATTTTCTTGCAGGAGCACAGAATTTTGCGTAATCAATAAAAACAGAACTGAAATCGAAGGAGTCATCAATAAATGTTTCTGTCAAACAAACGAAGTCAAAAGAAGAAATATAATCAATAAAGGAGGCATCTGCAAGTTTGTTGTACAAATTTTCTATGTTATACGACAGAAAGGATAACTCTTTGATACAATGATCCGCCCTGTCCTACTTAGGTGATTTACGAGGAGCGCCAGAACGGAGAGACCTGCCGTGTGACACATTTCTATCACGCGTGCCTGAGCTGCTTCGTTCGATCGAAAAGACCGCCCGCACAAATAATTGTGCAGAACCGTCTGGTCCCCTCTCGCGCTAACTGTACCACCCACTGTTTTTGCACGCGCACCCGTTCCCTGCCTACTTGGTGTGTTAACACTGTCGCTGTGTTGTCCCTGGCTACCCGGTGCTCGGTTTGCACGAGACTGAAAGTCAGCATCAGGGTCAGTCACAACGCAAGGTATATTTTCACTGGCCGAAAGTTGGTCACGTGGGTCAGGGGATCCTGATGTGACGTCACCTGGCTGGCTGGGTCGCGCGGTTTGCCGAGAGGGAGGGAAGAGGGCTGGCCCACATTCTGTCGATCAGCTGTGCGTGGCTGGGAAACCCCTGGCTGAGGAACTCCTGGCTGGGAAACCCCTGGCGTAACACTAGGTGATGCTGCTAGCACTTCCATGTGGCCCTGGGATCGGGTCTCCGAGGGCCGATCGTCAGCTTACCTCGTACAAAGAAGGCTGATTTCCCCTCTCTCTTGGCAGTAGCAACCAGATCTGCTTGCCTTCGAGTCAGATCATTGGCAAGTCTGACCCCTTTCTTTTCCAGATTGCTCCTGAGTGTTTTATCTTGGATGAGAGCCATTTTGTCTTTCCATCGTTTTAGTTTTGACAATCATAGGCCTGTATTCACCCATTCTAGCTTGTCCAACACGATGTGCTCTCGCAATATCGTTCTCCACCCATGTTCTGTTATTATCCACACTGTTGAGAGTTACACACACAGCACGTGCACATGCATCATAGTCCTCTTTGTCACTGACAGGTGCCACACCAAACAAACGTAGGTTTTCTCGTCTTGAATGGGCTTCTAATTTGTCAAGATCGTCGTATAGTTTACCGACTTCTTCCTTCAGTTCAGAGATCTGAGATGACAGATGGGCACATTCATTTCTTCTTTCCACTGTTTCACCATGCAAGTTACCCTATTTCAGCAGACAAACCTTCTATTCTGTCAGAGAACCTTGCATTATCGTGTTCCAGTTTGCAACAACGTTGACTAATGTCTTCACATCTTTCTGAAACTTGTTGCAGATTGTCTTTGATAGTGTTTAACTCTGATCGTACAAGCACGTTATGTTCCGACTGTTCCCCTCTCATCAGTTTCATTTGGTCGTTTTGCTCTCGTAGCTGTGACTGGATAGCTGCTAGTATTTCAGTGAGGGCATCACAGGACACAAAGCCTTGCTTCACCTCTGTTTCTGTTGAAACTGCCAGGCCCCCGCTCTCACGTGAAGGTACACCTTTCCCATCTTCTCCCTGCTGCGCAGAATGATCAGGCCCCGGGTTGACCTGAATGTCGCCACTCAACAGGATTCTCCACACTGACAGCACAGCGTTGGCAGCGCACAGAGAGACGAGCACTAACACATGTAGGGCACTGTATGAATGGCCTTGACTGTTCGGGAGCCACGCGTTCTCCGTGTGCGGCATTGTTCCTAACATGTTTTCTCCCTCGAGGGACACCCAGCCACTTTGACAGTTTATAATCCTTGAAATGTTTGTCAACACACACATGCCAAGTCCTGCGCCGAGGAGAAGAAGACCGTACAAAACCAAACATCGCTCAGTGACACATCTACACAGCAACCCGTGACACGCAGCTGTGACGTCACAGTTGCCCCAGATTTGAGCGAAGCACAAAAACACCCTATTCTGGCCCTCCACACGTTTATGTCAATCATTTTGGCTGTGAGTTTGGTACTTTGAACTTAAGACGACCCCACCTGCACATAATAGCTCTTGAAATGAAAGCTGGTGACGCCAGGGGGACACTTCTTGTGGTGTGTGTGTGTGTGTGTGTTAGCGTGTGTGTGTTAGTGTCTGTTAGTGCACGCGCGTGTGTGTCTGTGTATCTGTGAGTGTCTGTGTCTGTGTGTTAGTGCGTGTGTGTCTGTGTATGTTAGTGTGTGTGTGTGTGTGTGTGTGTGTGCGTGCGTGCGTGCGTGCGTGCGTGTGTGTATGTGTGTGTGTGTGTGTGTGTGTGTGTGTTAAAAGTGGGAAAGATTACACTTGTCTTGGAGTGGTTTAGTGGGAACTCGTTGCCCCTGGCAGCACAATGAGTTTTGATTTTCTTCTATTTCCTGTTGCAAAGATCGTTGTCTTCATTATCACAGAGTGGCTGTCTTGGGCCGCTACCTGCTCCAGTAATCTACATCAGTCATGACAGAATTCACATCTTCATAAAAAAAAAAAAAGACATCCGGATTGGAATTCGTCGGCAATGTTTTTTTGTAGTTCAATGTCAGTGGCAGTTCAATGTCAGTGGCAGTTCAATGTCAGTGGCAGTTCAATGTTAGTGGCAGTTCAATGTTAGTGACAGTTCAATATCAGTGGCAGTTCAATATCATTGGCAGTTCAATGTCAGTGACAGTTCAATATCAGTGGCAGTTCAATGTCAGTGGCAGTTCAATGTGTCAGTGGCAGTTCGATGTCAGTGGCAGTTCGATGTCAGTGGCAGTTCAATGTCAGTGGCAGTTCAAATATCAGTGACAGTTCAATGTCAGTGGCAGTTCGATGTCAGTGGCAGTTTTCAACATGTTCAACCACAGACGTAAGCCATTGTTATCATGAAGGGGTATTGAGGTCAGAGAGCTGAAAGTGCCCACCCTATGACCTGCTCCCCCGGTCAGTTGTGCAAGAAGTCAGAACAGGTCAAAGTGCCTACCCTATGACCTGCTCCCCCGGTCAGTTCAGGAAGAGGTGAGACAACTCAAAGTGCCCACCCTATGACCTGCTCCCCCGTCAGTTCTGCAAGAGGTCTGGCACAAAGGGTGACCACAGCCTGTACTGGAGATGAGTCTGTTTTGCAACAGGACTGGACTGTTTGTTACCTTTAGCCGTTGCCTGTAACGGTTGGTGGGTATTTGTCTCTCTCTCTCTCTCCTCCTCTCTTCCTCTCTCTCTCTCGCTCTCCGCGCTCTCTCGCTCCTCTCTCTCTCACCTTTCCTCTCTTCTTCTTTCCTCTTCTCTTCTTTTCCCTCGCTCTTCTCTCCTCTCGTCTACTCTCTCTCTCTTCCTTATCGGCCTTGGTCTTTCCTCATCTCTCTTTCTTCCCTCTCTCTTGTCTCTCTCTCTCTCTCTCCCCCACTCTCCCTCTTATCTTGGTCCTCCTTCTCTCTCTTCTCTCTCTCTCCTCTCTGTCTCTCCTCTCTCTCCCTTCTCTCCTCGCTCTCCTCTTCTCTTTGTCTCTTGCGCTCTTCTCTCTCGCTCTCTCTCGCTTTCTCGGCTCTTCCTCTCTCCTCTTGTCTTCTCTCTCTCTCTCCCTCGTGCTATCTCGCCTCTCTCTCCTCCTCTCTCTCTTGCC
>JADBJO010006045.1:0-2500 GCA_016801955.1 Conus betulinus
CCCATGTATGCTCGTGCTTAAGACCGTCCGACCAGACCTTTGTATAGTGGTTAATTTCAATTAAAATGAAAAACACACACAACAACAGACAAACATGAAAGCAAAAAAAAAAAAAAGAATAATAAAACAAAGAGTTACTGAGTCCGGCCCAAAGGAACACTGGTTTTCGTTTCAGGGGTAGACGAAACAACATTCAAACCATGGCAACCGGAGGATGAAGGAAGGGGAGTAGTAAAAGAAAAATAATATAAACATCAAACAAACAAAAGAATGAGGGTTGTATTACACAAAAATTAGTACAAGAAAGGAAAGAATGCTTGCGGATGATAATGCGCATAGTCAAATCAGACTCCTCTTTCTCCTCCCTCCTGCCTCCTCCCTACGAGGTCCTGCTCCTCCTCCTCCTCCTCTTCTTCTTCCTCTTCTCCTGTTTTCTTTGTACATTTTACGACACTAGTAATATTTTCCAACATTTGAAATTTGATAATTGTAAAGGATGAATACGTTGGATTTTTTTTCGCATGCATACACTTTCATAAGTGTTTCCGTTGATTCCTTAATTCAGTGTACCGTTGCGCATCATCTGTTGACCTTTCCCATAATGCGTGACTACTCATCATCAGGTGCTTATTGACAAAGTGCCTTCCTTGTCCAAAAAGGCATTGGCAGTTTATTTCTCATCTTGAGGACGCCCCGACGGGCTTCGACCTGGTAAGCAAAGCTTCCTTCCTTTCACTTTCCGAATTACCAATTTCCTAAATTGGCAGACAACGAAGTAGTTAATTCGAAAGACCAGTCAACATAAAGAATGTAAAAGGAAATGCAAACGATAATGCAAAACACAGCTTGGTACTTGTCAACCTTTCAAGTTTCTGCTAGAAAAACAAGTAGGTAAGCTTGTCGTTCACTTCCACGATAAACGTTTGAGAAAGATTAGCTATTCTGACTGGGGGGGGGGGGTGGGGTGTGGGGGGTGGAGGGGGGGAGGGGGCAGGGGTGGAGGGGGGGCGGGGGGGGGGGGCACATAATTTGTCTGACGAACAGGAGATACGAAAGGCCATTTGAAAGGATTGGGCTCCATTACTGAAAAATTTAATACCGTCATCATGCATAAAAACATTTCAATCATCAAACTTGCTGGGCTCTTGACGGGCTAGTCACATCAGTCGGGGATAACCATGATATGATGTAAACAATGTTTTATTTGGACGAAAGGCTGTCTTCCTAGTGTATCGTTGAATGATTTCTAGGCATCTTTTGATTCAGTCCAGCCAGGATACATATGTTCTAAAAGCATTTGATTTGGAGCAGGCGAGCACAGATTAGATCCCTCCATTTATACGGCATTTATCATCTTTCTATTAATATTTAATGGCCAATGATCATCATTTTTTTTTCAAAGAAAGATAGCAATCGATTATTTTCATCGTCTCGTGTTTCCTTGGCTAATTTTTAAAGGTGTCTCATATAACAGTAATAAAAGCTGAAGAGAATCGATGCGTAGAAATAGAAACTATTCATTTGTTCGATTGTGGTACTGTATTTCTTTAGAAATAGAAGACGATTGTGACAACACTGATTCTTTGAGCAGAAGAAGATGGTGACATTCACGAAAATCTGATTCAAACGCCATATGAGTTTGAAGATATTTGTCATGACAAACAAACTGAACTAACTGAACTACGAGCAAGGCAAGATGCTGCTTTTGGTTGCGAAGCAAGAAAATGGTAATCAAACATCTTCGTCTCAAAAGAACAGAATGGAAACCTGAAGTTCTTAATAGTTAAAACACTTCCCAAAGACCCTATACGTAGGTGAATACAAAGTGAAAAAAATGTTGGGCTTTTTTTTTTTTCAGAAAAGAAAAGAGTACCGATTACATGGCTAATGAAAAATTTAAAACTTCTTTGTTTTTCCAAGCGGGTCTGTCTCTTGACTACATCGACCAGTTCTCAAGACCACCATTTTTAGTCGGCTTAAATATGTTCTATGTAATTGTAGTTTGTTCAAGTATTCAAACGGAAACAGGCATACTCTGGTTCACAATAGGTCTGTTCAAAGGAAAAACCTTGCTCCATCAAATACAGATTTTTATAAAACTATCGTGGAAAAAATGTCATGTGCAACAAATATATAAAGTGTAATCTGATTTTGCAACAAAGACAAAGCAAAAGAAAAAAAAATGTCATGCAAAAAAAGCTGGGAAATGTTTTGTAAATTGAAAAACAACAACTCTGCTTTCATCTCGTGCGCATAATTTATAGCACGTATAGCTCGCTCAAAGTTGACAAGTCATACCACTAAATCATAGTGTGATCACAAGGGGGATTGATATAGTGCTGATATATGCTAAATTAAACTACTTTCCCTATTCCTGCACCCTACCACCACCACCCCCCCCCCCCTCTTTTTTTTTTTTCTTTTTTTTTTTGTTTTTTGTTTTTTCAATATTCCGCAATTCGTTAATGTCTTTCACAGGAGCAAAATCAGTTTTCGTATT
>JADBJO010006045.1:7500-32500 GCA_016801955.1 Conus betulinus
GATCAAAGTCTTTTGAAATATAACCCTTTAAGCATGTCATCTCTACTTCCATCTTTGTCCTCGTCATCATATGTGTTTATTCATTTTCTCTATATCATAATATGAAATAGATAATAAATGAAATTTTCAGATATTTTCGACCAAGTAAGTAAATGAACACTTACGATCATTCAATCAATCAAATCAATCAGTCAGTCAATAGTATGATTTTCTGTAAAACAAACAAACAACCAAACAAAAAGAGACAATATCATGATCCTTCTCTGAGAAAATACAGACATCCAAGGTGAAAAGGGCTCTGAGAAATTCAGGAATGACAAAAAAAAAAAAAAAAAAAAAGCCGGGAAGCATGACGGTTAGTATTTGGAAAGCGCGCGCGCGCGCTTGTGTGTGTGTGTGTGTGTGTGTGTGTGTGTGTGGTGTGTGTGTGTGTGTGTGTGTGCGCGCGCGCGCGCGCGCGTGCGTGGGCGCACGCGCGCACGCGCGAGGTGTGTGTGTGTGTGTGTGTGTGTGTGTGGTGTGTGTGTGTGTGTGTGTGTGTGTGTGTGTGTGTGTGTGCGCGCGCGCGCGCGCGCACAGTATATGTGAATACGCGCGCGGGCGCGTGTGCGTGTGCGTGTGTGTGCTGTGTGTGTGTGTGTGTGTGTGTGTGTGTGTGTGTGTGTGTGTGTGTGTGTGTGTGTGTGAGAGAGAGAGAGAGAGAGAGAGAGAGAGAGAGAGAGAGAGAGAGACAGACAACAGACAGACAGACAGACAGAGACAGATAGACAGAACAGACAGACAGATAGAGACAGAGACAGCCAGAGAAGCTAGTTTGTAGGTGCATGTGTATGTGTGCGTGCGCACATGCGCGTTCGGGTGTGCATGTTTTATTGAATAAATACATGGTCCCGCGCGCATGCGCACGCGCGCGTGTGTGTGTATGTGTGTGTGTGTGTGTGTGTGTGTGTGTGTGTGTGTGTGTGTGTGTGTGTGTGTCCAAAGGGGTGGGGGGGGGGGGAAGGGAGGGGTTGTTAACATGAACAGAAATTCATAGAGGAATAGGTGTGCGTTTTTCAGGCACCCAGGAATACCCGCTCCATCCCCCCCCCTCCTCCCCCCCCCCCCCCCCCCCCCCCCCCCACCAGAAAGTCCTTTTCCTTCCACGTTCTCTTTCTATAACTCCAGCACACAAGCTCCCTTCTCCATCCCTCGCCTAAACAATTGCTTAGAGTAATCCCCTTGTCAGCAGACGACAATCTCATTTTTAAAAAAAAAATGCGATGGAGAGAGATGGGACAAGTGTTTGTGATTCTTACGTGGGAAAACGACAACATGATAATTGCTAGCATCCCATTTCCACTCCAGGTATTGAATACCAACAGAATATGGTAAGTCAGTTTACAGTCCTTCTTTGTTTTTTTTTTTGTTAATTATTACAGCGTCACTGTGGTAAACAAAATGTGGAAATTACCACCGACTGACCTGGGACTGTCATGCCGGTCATGATGCGGCGAACGCCGATGGCTTGATCAGTGCTCGTGGTGTGTGTATACGAGTCGGGCTGCAATATCAGTAATACTGAGTATTATTTTCTTCTTATGAATGTTTCTTGAACAGATCTCGTCGGAGAGCGGCCAGAAACTAGGTTACCCAAAACAACGCGTAGTTGGAGTAATTCGATCATGTAAATTTACTTCCCCCCCCCCCCCCCAGATCAATCTGGGTTTGGTTTGGTTTGGTTTGGTTTTGAGATGTAATTCATTTCATAGGATGTGATTTTACTCTCCAACTTCTGGCTGGTGGAATGTACAGACATTCCAGATGTGTTGCTCTGTGTGTGTGTGTGTGTGTGTGTGTGTGTGTGTGTGTGTGTGTGTGCATGCGTGCGTGCGCGCATTTATTTGTGTCTTTGTATGTGATGTAGGTCTGTCACTCTGTAGGTTGTGCATGTTGACATGCACCAAAGCATGGGTCTTTGCAAATATGACCGAACTGGAAGAAAATGAGGAAGCGTTCTTTAGTGTGGTGCCTCAGTAACTAACTATCCATGTGTCACTGTGCAAATGCATGTTTTGTGGATGCAGATGTGTGTTTGTGAGTGTACAAATGCATGCATGTGTGATTTTGATTGCATTCAATCCTACATGAGACACACCTGCACAATGATCTTTCAACAGATTTCCTCAACATATTATCATCAGAGTTGTCCAACTTATCAATAATTAAAGGCTTGCTTTATTCCCTGTTTCCAACACACACACACACACACACACACACACACACACACACACACACACACCACACACACATACTTTGATGGTTGGAGATCTTGATGAAAGGAAACTGTTCACACCACACTAATGACCACGGGAATAGAAATAAGTGAAAACAGTGATCAGTGGGTCCAGGCCCTACAGCTGTACCTTTAAGTTTAACTAAGCTTCAGGAGGAAGAGAGAATGGAAACACATGTCTGCCCTGGGCATCACCTCATTTGATCTGTAGTTTCAGGACAAAGTCAAAACAGTCTGGTCCTTACCTCTGTTACAGAGGCCCCATTCTTCTCGAAGCAGCTCCCAGTCCCAGATTGCTGTCATTGAGAATCTCCACCACAAGGTTTGAAGACTCTTTGAAATCATCTTTGAACCTTTCTCCTGAGAATTTGAAGAGGTTTTCTGACCTGCTGTGATTATCATTCCACGTCATTCATCATATCTTATTGTTATGCAGTGGCACATGTATGTGTGTAATTGTGGGTTACTGTTTGGAACGTGTGCATTTAGGACTGTGGATGAACTAAGCACTTTCAGGAAAAAACAAAACAAAAAGTCAATGTAAAGTCCCCTGAGGAAGACGCTGGTAATGTAAAAATATTGGGAATGTTTATGTGCTTGTTGTTTTTATCTCTTTTTATGTGCATCTATTTATCTATCTATAAAAATAAAACATGTTTAAGTTTGATACCTTGAAACAAAAACGACAAACTTCACTTGAAGGGATGATGCAGGAAGATAATTTACACATTCTCATGAATGATATGTAAACTGATATTTGAAAATAATTGAAAGAATAACAATATAAAAATGATATGAAGAATTTGAAAACATCTTGTGCCGTGTATCTAATTCAGACAGTTGATGTGTGTCGCAGGTTACAGTCACAGTGATCCTGTGATGTTCCTGAAGAATGGCATGGTGCAGTTTAGGGGACAGCTTCTTCATTCTTGCTGCCTTAATAACGGACTTCATAGTCTATACAGCTGATTCCAGCTCTATGGAAGGTACACACATCACACACATATCACACACACACACACACACACACACACACACATGCGCACAAGCATGCACACATGCACGCGCGTGCTCACACACACACACACACTGTATATACATACATGCACACACACACATACACATAAACACACACACGCATGCATGCACGCACGCACACACGCACATACACACGCACACAGACACACACACACACACACACACACACACACACCACACACACACACACACACACACGCACACACACACATGCATACACACACATACGTACATTATGAATATGGAATACGTAATTGTTGTATGTTTTTTTTTTTTCTTCCAGTATATGTGAAAGAAGATTTATGCAACCAGGTCATCGACATGGGCACAACCCAGGGCAACTGGAAGAGAGTTCTCTTCCCTACTGATGAACCTTGCAACAGTTACTTCGACTGCAAGCTGACCTTTCAAATGAGCAGGGTCAAGAATTTCAGGGAGACGTATGTGTGTGTTGACTTTTCCCGCATGCAATTGTATGGAGATGGTGCGACACTGCACATAGGTGACAAGGCGGATCAGAAAGTCAAGGTAAATGTATGAATTATGGTGAGTGATACAACAACCATCGTTTTCCAGATGCTTTCACACATGGCCTTGAAAGTCCTTGAATTTGAGGATCCCTTTTCTAGTATTAAAAAAAGACCTGGAAAGTTGCAAATACATATAAGTACCTCAGAGTGTGCATTTAAATGAAGATTTTGATGGTGCGATTATTTTTCTGGTGAGAAAATCACTAAGTAGTACACAAACATTGATGTACAACAAAAGTTGTTCCAATTTCATCTGCCAAAAGTATCCACTTCCCTATTATCTGTTCCTGTCTGGACTCCGCTGAAGTGATTATATAAAGCAACTAAAGTATGCGTAAATGGTTGTATTTCCAATGCTGCAGTCCTTCATATTTACACAGTCCCAGAAAAAGTCTTCAAAAAAGAGTGCTTGAGCATTGTGTGCGTGTGCAAGCTTTTCTTTGTTTTTTTATTTTTTATAAACCCTCTCCTGGGACACTTACTTACTCCCATTTCCAGTAGAAGGATGATGACCGTCTGATAAGCTCCCTTCGTCCGCTCCGGTCCTCAGCTGTTCTTAGAGTCAGAGCCTGGTGAGATGGTAAAGTCTGTTCCTTCCTTGGTGTTGTTCATCTTTTCTTTTGTCTTTTGTCTGCTACGTCTCATTCCATCACATGCAGCACCTTGCACAATTGCCTCGGCATGGCCGTATGTGTCACACTCCAGTCACACAGTTGATTGCATTACTTTTAATCCTACGTGAGCAACGATCGAGACACAGTGGCAGCATGGTTTGAATTCTTAATCGGTCATTGATATCACTGCTCCTCATATCAGCTTTGGTCAGTTGCCAGTTGTTAGCCGATGGTTGTCTGATCTCTCTGCTGTCGTACAAACTTTACACACAGAATGAGCTGTTTTTGTTATTTTCCATTTTCAGGGCCGGATCAACTCCTACATACAGAATGAGCTGTTATTGTTGTAATTTCCATTTTTAGGGCTGGATCAGCTCTTACATAGAGAATGAGCTGTTTTTGTTGTTATTTCCATTTTTAGGGCTGGATCAACTCTTACATACAGAAGGAGCTGATTTTGTTGTTATTTCCATTTTTTAGGGCTGGATCAACTCTTACATACAGAAGGAGCTGATTTTGTTGTTATTTCCATTTTGGGGGTTGGATCAACTCTTACACACACAATGAGTGGTTTTTGTTTTTATTTCCATTTTTGGGGCTGGGTCAACTCTTACATACAGAATGAGCTGTTTTTTTGTTGTTATTTCCATTTTTAGGGCTGGAACAACTCTTACACACACAATGAGCGGTTTTTGTTGCTATTTCCATTTTTGGGGCTGGATCAGCTCTTACACACACACAATGAGTGATTTTCGTTGTTATTTCCATTTTTAGGGCTGGATCAAGTCTGTTGATAATTGTTGACATGGTCAGTAAAGTGCATGTTGAACTGGCGTCAGAGGGCAGGGGTTGATATGTGATCACTCCCATGATATGTGTGTGTGGGGTGGGGGGGGAGGGGAGAGGGGGGGGGGGGGGGGGAATTGTGCCAGCTTTTGATTCTGTAAGGGCACACACTCTATTTAAACACAAATTAATGGGAAAACAGTGAATTGCATTTCAGGTTTGTCTAGAATAACCCGATGATTCAACTTGTTTTGTTTTTGTTTTGCTTTTTGTGAGCTGTTCTCAAAGCTGAGCAGTTGAACAGAAATTGAGGTCTTGCCCAGGCAAAGAGGCGTGCTAAAAGGCAGCACCTCCCAGGCAATCAAATGATCAATGATAAAGACTTCTTACTGATTCAAGTTCCCTGACCCTGAATAGACCAGAGAAGCAAAATGGAAGAAAAAAATATGACATTGGTGCGGTGTGCTATGATGCATGGTGAGGTTTGTTTTTGTTTTTGTTTCATTTGTGTTATTTAGGGGAGTAACCTAAATTTCATGAAAAGAAATCTTGTGACTGTTAAACTATACAATGTGAATGGTCATCTCTGGATTAAAATGTCATATGTCTCTTTTTTTCCCTGCCCTGTAGGTGAAAAACACTTGGTCTGAGACCGATAGCAGATTCCATCAGTATTTTCATTCAAAAACTGTACAAGCATGTTCCACATTCTGAAGCCAGAGTGCAATCTATATCACACCAAGGTATATATCAATAGCTCTCTGATACACTGTCCTGGATCCCAAAATATTAAAATTATGAAGCATTATGAGGGTGAAAGTTTCTGTATTTGTTCAGTGTCTAATAATTATTCTGTCTGGATTCACGGAAGGTAAATGCTATTTGCTCTGGTAAGACCCTCAGTCTGTGTCTCCCTACTGACATCTGCAGTACCCAAGCAGTCTCATGTATGTTTAAATCACAGTGTGACTTACAGTATTTGTGTGTGTGTGTGTGTGTGTGTGTGTGTGTGTGTGCGTGTGTGTGTGTGTGTGTGAGATGTTTGTAATGCATATGTTGGATGTTTTTGGTGGTGAGCGGTGTGATGGTGATGGTTGTAGTGATGGTGATGCATGTGTACGTGTGTGTGCCTTTGTGTGTGCTTATGTGTTTAGCGTTTGGGACAAATGGGTTTGATACTGGAATGAAAAGGGGAATTGTGTAAGGAGAGGATGGGGTGTACTTGCACTGTGTGTGCCCCACCTGTGTTTTTTTCACTTTCCTTTATAGATATTTTCTTCTTGACTACTGTACAGCATGTTAAAACATGTCCAGCAGCTTCTTATTTTCATGTCGGTACCTACTTGTACTCTGCCTCCCCTTGATAAAGCATGAACACACTATTATCTCCACATTTTCAGTCAAATACCTTTGCATTACCACTATCTTCTACGTAATGTTTACAGGCATACCTCTCTCAGTATCAGCCCCTGCACGGCATTTGCCACAATTTTTTTTTTTTTTTTTTACGTTATATTTTCAGTTGACAACTAACAGTACCCTACCCTGGATAAAAGCATGAGCACTGTTTTCTGCACCAGCGGCCATGACCAGTTGGTTCTGCAGTTCAATGCTGAGTGTGAAAAACCTCTGGATGGCTCCTTCGTCAACTGGATGTATGTCTACCTGCAGGGCGGTGACACTGGCAGCATTTGTGAGTGCTGGGGGCCAAGGGAGGGAATTCATGTTTTTTTTTTAAAATGATGGACAAGGGGAGGGAATTAATGTTTTCATGATGGACGAATTTTCTGTTTCTATGCAGACATACATGTGGATAGTGCAAGCATAAACAAGCACACACAACAGTACATACACATGCAGGCATATGCGAAATACACACACACACACACACACACACACACACACACACACACACACACACACACATGCTGACCCACAGAAAGAGAAATGAACATTTATGTATGTATAGTAGTAGCAGCAGTACATTTATTTTACAGCTTTTCACTAACGTATGTGATATTGGACAATAATGTTTGTATAGATCACACACAAAATTGAAAGAAAATTGACTCTACTGTGATAAATTTGTTTTGATTATTGGCTTGATTTCACATCTTCTCTCATCAGATGGTAACGTTTCAGATTTTGTGGACGGTTCCTGCAGTCATCTGCATCAGATGGGGAAACAATCTCACGAGCGCAAAATAACAGTGCGCTCCTACCTGTGGCCCCGCGGCCCAGGGGATCTAAGTCATCAAACCTGTAGTGTTCGACTGCTGCAGAGCTTCTTTATCAACTCAGCGCATGTCGCTGTACAGTGGAAACAGGTCGGTGGACACCGTCATTCCTGTGGGAGTCATGCTGAAGATCTCTAAGGTGAGCACGCTGCTAAGTCAGGGATGGTTTTGTGTTGGCTTGGGTGTTTCTTGGTTTAGTGTTCATTTACCTTTTTTTGTTTTCTTTTGATTTGGTTTTTGTCTGTGCCTGTTTCTTTTTGTTTAGTTGGGATGTGTTTTTAATGGATTTATTTCCCAGGGTAGCTTTGAGAATACACGTTGAAGGATCAAAGCACAGGAAACATTTAAAGAATTGACACCGGAAAAGCTCTGATTTTCTTTCTTTTTTTTTTTTTTCATTTGGTTTTTTTTTTTTAACTCTAAAACAAATATTCTAAAAAGGGAATTTCAAAGACAATTCTTGTCAGAAAGTTGTTACCCTTTTAAACTTGCAGATGCCAGAGGAAGAATTGAATTTCTGTTCAACCCCTCTGTTGGGAAAGCAGCCCAGATTAGATAAAAAAGAAGAGAAAAAAAAAGACCTAGCCAATGAGCAGGAAGAGTAGACAGAACTGAAGTAAAAAGCCATGGTGTTTCCACTGTTTTGCCCTCAACAAATCCTCTGATTGAAAGACAACATTGCCCCCCCCCCCCCCCCCCCCCCCCCCCCCCCCCCCCCCCCCCCCCCCCCCTATAGGGTGACCTCCTATTAACCCCTTCCCACTCATGTCATGTCAACCTAAATGTTCACAGTGCATGACAGGTGAAAGTCACTAGACTTGCCTTAGTCCAGTAGAACTGCCCACTTTGCTCATGCAAGGTTTCAGAGAGCTGTGGTTAGGCAGCCATTGGCACTTGGCCAAAGTTCACAGGACAGGAATGGAGTCGTGGGTACTTCATGACCAGCAGGAGACAATCACTTTGCAGTTTGATCTTACTAGTCTTGTATAATTGAAGTAAACTGTCAGTTGTCTGATCACAATGTTTTGGAACTCCCCCACCCTTTAGATGTCGGAGCAGGCTGGTGAAGAAGTTGGTGCATATGAGGTACATAATGGGGTGTCTTATGACACCCGACACTAGGGTTTACATGACACATCATACAACAGTCAAGGGGTTAATCTCTTGAATTTTTTTTTTTTTTTTTTTTTAACTTTTTTAATTCATTTTTGATAACTTACATACATTCAAGTACAAAAAGATTATTTTTCACCATATTACTAATACATACATCTAAATCAAATAGAATGGAATTGATTTCATTAAAAAAGAAAAATGAAGAAACAACACTGAAAAAAAAAACAAAACACACACACACACACACACACACACACACACACACACACACACACACACACACAAAACAAACAAACAAAAACAAACAAACAAAAAAGAAACCACAGAAACAACTACAACGACGACTATACTTCGTTCTAATTTTTTCTTTTCCCATTATTTACCTTCTCCCCTTTTTATTATTTTTTTTTTCCCTATTTTGCTGTCGTATTTCTATATTCACTATTTGTCGCTTAAATTATATACACACATATACCCATATATATTTTCATACATCCATATATATAATTACGTTTACATACCTATATATATACATATATACAGACACCATACACACTTACATATGCACATTCATATGTGTATATATACATAGATACATATTTTATATCCATGGTTCAGTTTACTTCTATACTAATAAGCTGTTTTATAAAATTGCCAATTAACACGAAATTTCTTGATTGAGCATTGTGTAAGCTATGTATTTTTTGGTTTCATATCGCTTTTTCAGAATTATTTTGAATGTATTGTATTGAGGTACCTGTCGTTCATTTTCATGTTTACATGTGTAAATATAAAATTTTGCTAGAAGAAGAATCAAGTCAAATACACCGTCTGATTTAAAACTATTGTTGTTACCAAAGATAACCAATTGTTCACTTACAGAAAAGGATGTAATGTGTGGACATTTTTCTTTGACAGCGTTTTCAAAGTCTTTCCAAAAGTGATTGACATATTCACATCTCCAAAGCATGTGCTCTATACTATCTTTTCTTTCACGGCAGAAACTGCATCTGTCATCGGGTTTTACTCCCATAGATGAAAGAATTACATTGGTTGCTATAATTTTATGTATTATTCGGATCTGAAACCATTTTAATTTTATTTCTTGAATCTTTTTCACTTTTCTAAAAGTTGCCTTCCAATTAATATTTATTTTCCAGTTTTTTCATTCCACTTCTGAGTGAATTTTGGTATTTTTTTATCATCTAGTAAATTACTATAATATAACTGAGTTCCTTTTTTAACAGAATGGATAAGGTGTAGGGCTCTAGAAAGAGGAGCCTTGTTACAATCTACCAACATAAGGTTTAAAGTTTTTTAACAAATTTTTGTATTCTCAGAATGATAGCTCTATAGCTCAGAAAGTTGGTTCTTATGTTATACTTATCAGTGAATTCCGCAAACGACATAAAGTTCCCATTATTTTTGCACACATCAGCAATATAAAGTACATTATTGTCTATCCACTCACATCTCCTTAAAGAAATATTCTCTAAATTGATTTTATCATTGAAGAAAAGAGGCTCTGCCCATTGTTGAATTTTGTTGTAAAAAAATATGAACCAGTGACTGTGGTGTGGTGGGCAAGTCTTGTAGATTTTGGTCAAGGAAACTGCAGGCTTTGAGCCTTTCAGAGGCCAATGGTTAAGATGTTTTTGTCCCTGACTAGCTCATCCCCAAAGTGGCTGAGTGTGCTATAGGCTCAAATAGGAACACAAGAAACACACAGGTAAACTGCATCCACTTAGACCTTCGCCTCCTTTGACTTAACCATAGTTTTTTAAACCTTTCAATTTGACATGGTGCTGTCTGTCTGTAATCTGTCATAAGCTTTGATTCAGGTTCATTGAATACTCTGTTCAGTTCTCTTACAAAAAAAAAAATTATGAAAGTCATTCCTAAGGTGTGTGTGCTTTTCCAGTTTCCCATCTTTTCCCAGGATCCCTGAACTGTAGATAGTGATCTCTTGCAAAATGTGAGAAGATAGGTGATTGCTCATTCTCCATTGCCATTGTCCTGAGTGGTGTTTATCTTGCCTGAAGAAGACCTAAGAGGTTGAAACGCGTTGTGTTTTGTCTTGTAATTTGTTTGTCCATGTTAACTAGTGGATTTACTTTATTTCCTTTTAAAACATGTGTCAATTTTTGCCTGCCGTCAGCTCACTTTAAAACTAAGGGGAAAAAATTTAAGACTTAAACAGAACTTAGATCTTTAGTCTGCAGACTTATTTTGTCAAAATATGACTAAATTCAGTAACGAGAAGGAGGAAAAGTAGAGGAAAAATTGGTCAAGATGATCACTGATTTGCTAACTCATCAACTGTTTTGGTCATTGGAAATTTTAATTTTGGCAGGTGATGTCAAAATCATGCAGTTACTCATGAGATTTCTGTCTTCCCAGTCACCATCATGTCTTGTGCAAAGCAAAGTGCCACTGAATGAGCAGCTGAGTCTGACTTGTTGTATCACATGGCAGTGCTACACTAAATTTCTAGTACTACACTTAAAATACCAAAATGTCATACTCCACATTTTTGAGGCCTTGGTATCTCTGTCCTCTTCATCAAAAGCCAAAATACAATACTTTAAACACACTAGCTTCAAAAGTTTCCTTTTCGGTATCTGATTTTCACACTTCCATCATTTCAAAATCATTCTATGCCTCTCTCCGCCCTCATCTTCTTATTTGTGTGTACCTGTGACTTTCTTATTAAGTGTTGGTATGCTTGCATGTGTGCAAAAGATGTGGAAGTGTTCAAAATTGTCCCTTCTGCACAAGGTAAAGTGATTTATGACACACAGTTTTTTATCATTGTGACCTCAGTTCCAATTCTCTCTCCCCACTCAACTCTAGGTCAGTGCAGAAAAATCCACACATTTGAATTTCTGTGATGGGAATCGAACCCACAACCTCCCAGCCAGGAACCCATGATGTTAATCACTGCTCCCTAGTGGCGGTTAGGCATCGGTTAATCAATGGAGATTGCCACTAGATGGACATGTTGCCATTCTCCTCCGTAGACAAACACTCACACCGGCTTTGCACCAAAGCAATGATAGTCACTCTAGTTCATGTTGGATCAAAACAGGCAGCACGGAACCTGACCAAAGTAAGTCCGCAACAGTGCCATGTGTTGTGTTGTGAGCTGCCATCGCCTGATATTAACCTTTACCAGATGACGTTTTTTTGACTAAACAGACCCGATCGTGCAGGTCGCCCAAGACCCACACATTTTGTAGAGGCTTTTCCTATTGCTTATCCCTATTCAGATGGCGTGGGTCATCTGAGACCCACACCTGATAAAGGGCGGTTCAGCAGCTTCTTCCTCACCTAATGGCATGCATCATATGCGATCCATTAATAAAATGTATAGGTCCTGGGGGAACCGCGACTGATTACGCTAATGATTGACTGTGCCCATATGTAAAATTTCTGTGACCAACGGCTGTTAAGATCGTTGACATACTCCTAAGATTTTGTGAGCACGGCTCTATCCATTCATAAGATATGATGTTTTTATATTGAGTCACTGGGTCATGGAAGACCCAGGAAGCACGGTAAAGGTTAAGTAATGGCTTCCTGTGAATCATCAGTGCCGAGGCAGCAGCAAGGTGAACACTGGTACAGATTTTAGTGGGCTTAATGCTACTGAGGGTCAGGGAAGATAAGACAGCCAGGAGAAGAACAAATTACTGAGAACATTAACTCTTTCATTCCTACCTTTCTATGAATCATTACTTCCTTTTGTTCCTAGATTCTTATGATACGAATATCCCCTTCATTCCTGGATTTAGAGAAAACAAAAAAAAAAAAAAGAAGTATAAAGTGAGAATTACCATGTATGCAGTAGCAGACCGGCCAGAATAGAGCGGCGACCTCTTTCCCACACTGTAAGGCCATCTGGCATCCATTCTATTTATAAACACTTTTCCGTGCTGCAGGAAGGAAAGGAGGGATTTTGTGCTGCCTGGTTTTCCAGGCTACAGGAAGGAAGAGTAGGATTTCTGCAAACCGGAAAACCGGGTTGTAGGGATGAAAGAGTTAGAAGAACATTATACCCAAAACAAACAATATTTATAGTAGATACCCAACTACAGACTATGGGAAAGCCAGATAAATACAGCCATCCATCCTGTCAAATTTCTCCACAATTCTAGAAAATACTTCTGGTATGGTGAAGACTATCCTAAAGACAAGGATCTAAAGGTGGGACATTGTCAGCAGGCATACGCTGGAGCTACGGTGTACACGTACCAAATGTCAGAGACGTACCTCACCCTGAGGTCCGGGGACGTGATCACCAAGGACCTGAACGCCATGTATCCCATCAACTATGCTACAGAAGTTGTTCTCCAGGTCTTCCGAAGTCTAGCCTCCAAAGAAAGTGCTACACACCCCGTGTCCCTTCTCTTTGAGTTGGTGGCTAGCAGAGGTGAGCTGATATACAGATAGGTAGATAGAGAGAGAGAGAGTGAGAGATAGATAGAGAAAAATAGAGATAGATAGATAGAGAGAGATGGATGGATAGATAGATATACATGTATAGATACATCTCTCTCTCTCTCTCTCTACACACACACACACACACACACACACACACACACACATACATATATATAGATAGATAGACAGACAGACATAGATATAGATAGATATACATGTATAGATATACACGTAGGTAGATACATACATAAAATAGATAGATATATGTATGCATCTTTCAGGCCTTTACATAGTGGACATTCAGTGTTTACACAGCACCTGTTTCATTGGTTTTACATAAATGACCTTTGTCAAATCTTTCTGAGGTTTACAACCAGATCTTTCATTAAAGGATTTTTTTGTTGTTGCTTTTTTCTCTCTTTTTTTTTTTTTTTTTTTTTCTCCTTTTTTTTTTTGTATACACGGCAGACAAAAGAATTATTAGAACAGACTCTACTGAGTAACATTTCTTCAGGTTTTAAAATTGACAAGAGAGACAGCAGACAAGAGAATTATTAGAACAGACTCTACTAAGTAACATTTTCTTCAGGTTTTAAAACTGACAAGAGACAACAATCAAGAGAATTATTAGAACAGACTCTACTAAGTAACACATTTCTTCAGGCTTTTTAAAACTGACAGAGACAGCAGACAAGAGAATTATTAGAACAGACTCTACTGAGTAACATTTCTTCAGGTTTTAAAACTGACAAGAGACAACAGACAGAGAATTATTAGAACAGACTCTACTAAGTAACATTTCTTCAGGCTTTAAAACTGACAAGAGACAGCAGACAAGAGAATTATTAGAATAGACTCTACTAAGTAACATTTCTTCAGGCTTTAAAACTGACAGAGACAGGAGTGATGTTCCTCATTTTAACAGCAACAGCTGCATGTGTGTGTGTGTGTCTTGAATCAGTCCACATCCAGGTGGAAAAGCAGAAGGAAGATGTGGAGGGAGAAATACACACAATACAGCGACTCCTCCAGTGGTTCGCTGTCCTCGCTGAAAATTGTGGGCATTTGCATTGGAGTGGTGGTCCTCATTGCTTTGGGGTTCATTTTCTACCACTACAAGTCACGCTCCAGCACCCAAGGGTCATCTTTGGCGTCTCATCATGGAGGTGAGAACTTGGTGTGAAACTGATGACTACATGAGAAAGTGTGTGTGTGTGTGTGTGTGTGCATGTGCGCGCGCGCGCGTGTGTGTGTGTGCATGCGTGTGTGCTTGTGTACATGCGCGCATTCCAGTGCACAAGCATGTAAATAGGCGGGCGGGCAGGCAGACGAGCGTGCGTGTGTACGCATGCTTCTGTCTATGCACTGTGAGCTGTTTATGCATGTAATGTTGATTATTCTCTTTTTTTTTAGAACCAAAGAATGTTTAAAAAAATTCAGAGACAAGGAAATCAGCTTAGTTTGTGTGTACATGTGCACCTCTGTTTATGTGTGGGAGAGTGTGTGTGTGTGTGTGTGTGTGTGTGTGTGTGTGTGTGTGACAATGGTGTATAATTTACATTGTTTGTTCTTCAGTTCAGTGCCTTTTTCACTCAAAGTAATATTAGGTAAGTTTGTGTGTATATAGGAACTGATTGGAAGAATTATATATTAACCCTTTAATACCAAATTTTTTTTTTTGTAAGGTTCTTAAAGCCACCTATTTCATTTTTTTTTCTTTTTA
The DNA here is from genome assembly GCA_016801955.1 of Conus betulinus. Lineage (NCBI taxonomy): Eukaryota > Metazoa > Mollusca > Gastropoda > Neogastropoda > Conidae > Conus > Conus betulinus. Next base: position 22,263 of record JADBJO010006045.1, read on the forward strand.
AGCAGGGTCATGCAGACTTGAATTGAACTTTTGAAGTTCAGATTTTTTTTTTTAAATCCCACACAAATACTGCACATCTAAATCACATGAAACTGTGTACAGAAATCTAGTTGTTGACATAACTGGCCACGTATGTGTCCCGTTTCTATGTTTTTCATTAGTAGTAGCAGTTGTAGAAGAAGTAGCAGCTGTAGTAGTAAGAATACTTAAACACAGCTTTATTCTGGGATTGAAACAAATTCTAAGGGCTTTAAATTCCATGTTCTCATTTACACAACGAGCCGCCTTCCTGGATAGAGGCAACTGAAGAGCTGCCGGCTGGCACTACATTTACTTGTTTCACATGTCAGTCAGCCAGTGTCAGTCACTCAGCTAGTTTTTCCTTTCATTCCTTCTAGAATGCTCATGTGAGGGGACATACTGAGTGTCACGTCTCATCCATACCCAATTGCGTTCTCTTCTGAAAAGTTGTGCATGTGCAAAATGTTATTGTGTGTGTTCACATATGGAACCGCAGGTTATAGTCTTCTTCGAAGTACTGTTTGGGAAATGGGGTCATGATCAATGTTCATTCTAAGGGAACCCTCACCCCCACCCACGCACCTGTACCGAAACGTCTGTGCGGAGTTTTGAACCTGCAGCCCCAAGATCACCAGAATTAAGAGTCTGCGCTCCACCTGCTGAGCTATTTCGTGATGTCTTTAACTGATCTTTGTTGTCACACACTTTCTTAATGAAAATTCAGAATCTATCTGCAGCCAGGATAACGACGCTTTACTTTCTGGTTGTCTTCCAAACTGACATTGAAATATCCAGTTGATGCAGACGTACCTGTGCAGTCTGCGAGGCTTTCCGGGCTGTCGTTATCAGTCCAGCAGTGTTGGCCACTAAACTGACCTCAAATCTGTTTTAATGGACAGTCACCTATGATTGTCACCTGTGGTCTCATCTCATGTGAATTTTTTTGTGTGTGTGTGTGTGTGTGTGTGTGTGTGTGTGTGTGTGTATGTGTGTGTGTGTGTGTGTTTCTTAATGTAATTTTCACAACTTTTTTGTTTTTAGTAGTGGAGTTGAAGCACTTTGCAAGGGGGACAACTTTCATGGCAACAGCAGATTTAAGCCTTAGACTAAGTTAGAGATGGGAAGCTTTGATAACAAAAAAAAACCTCTTCAACAATGGAACACATGACCCTGACCTAAACCATCACCAGACTTTAAATCAAACCCTAACGCCTACCCAAACGTAATCCAACTTCAGCTAGACCCCAACTGTATAAAACGTGATGAAAGCCTTCTTTGATGACTTCAGCTTGCACTGATGGGGTGCGGGAGAGGAGTAGAAGTATCTTTTTTCTTTTTTCCATTGATAAAGGATGAAAATGTCCACCTTTTTCTGTTCCAAAGCTTGCCAAATAACTTGTATGGAAACAAAATGGAGGGTCACCCTCAATGGATTGAATGGGGTGAAGTGATAAATAGTTGATGATGGTGGACAGGATGTATAGGGCAGTTAAAATCATTAACCCTGTAGGTGAAAGGGATTTTTGTTGTTGTTTTGTTTTGTTGTTTAGTTTTCTTTTTTTTTTTCATCCTCCCAAGAGAGCCTTAGTCGTATGAGGGGCCCTTTGTCAAATGGTCAGGGTGTTTGCTTGCGGAGCTGATTGTCGTAAGTTCCAACCACTCATAGGGTGGATTTTGACAGCTTGAAAACCCTGTCTGTCCTACCAGCAGTTAATTGGTACCTGGCAGACTAATGCAGATCGGAGAAGACTAAGGTGGTGTAAGGAGAGACGGTTACTAATGCAGATTGGAGAAGACTAAGGGGGTGTAAAAGAGAGATGGTTACTAATGCAGATTGGAGAAGACTAAGGGGGTGTAAAGAGAGATGGTTACTAATGCAGATTGAGAAGACTAAGGGGGTGTAAGGAGAGACGGTTACTAATGCAGATTGGAGAAGGCTAATGTGGTGTAAGGAGAGACGGTTACTAATGCAGATTGGAGAAGGCTAAGGTGGTGTAAGGAGAGAGGGATGGACTCTAGGGCAATGCCGTCGACACGGTGAACTCTTACATTTCACGACACAAAGGCTATTACACTATGGAGTTTTAGCCTTTACCTTCAACCTAGTCTAGAAACATTTTCATTTTTGTCTTGTTAATTGCAGTGTTTTTTTGTGATGACAGGCTTCTCTGCACGTCAGACCAATCAACAGGCAGAGAGTCATTCCATGCTCCCTACTGCCCCCCGCCTTACACCAGAGGAAGAACGAGGTGTGGTGACCATGGGTGACTCTGTGGATGTTTGGAACCGAGGGAGAGCCTCCCTCCTATGGTGACCTCTTCCCTGACTGTGATGGCGGTGATGGTGGTGATGGTGACTAATGGAGAATGGACGGTGAACGTCATCAGTGATTGTGTTTCTAGCACAGTCTTTTCCACCCCATCTTGGTCTCTTTTCTTTTTTGTCATCTCACTTTCCTTCTTTGCTTCTTATATTTTTGAGTCATAATTTTCTCAATGGCGTAGTCTTTCTCTCACTCTGCCTCTCTCTCTCTTTCTGTCTGTCTCTCTCTCATGTTTTACATAAATTTATCTTTATGTGTGCAATATTTTATTGTGTGTACAACAATTTTTTTTTTTACCTCATTTAAAAGCCTTTGATGAGGAGGTAAGCAGGAAGAAAATCCAGTTCTGCTAGAGTTGTCTCCTGCTGATGTCTTCACCAAACAGTCGGTACTACCTCCACCTGTTCTTGAACACATCAGTGTTGTTCACAGCATTGTCTGGCTACTGCGACTGTTTCAGGATAATGTGAGTGAAAGAGGTCGTGGTGCCAATCTTTAAACATAACTGAAATGAAAGGAATGAAAACAGACACTGAGATCTTTTTTTTTTTTATCCCATTACCTCCCAATACCTGAACTTTCTCCATGTTTATACTCAAGCACAGGGCAGCTGCAGCTAGCAAATTTTTAGTACGCCAAATAGGCATAAATATGATTTTTTTGTATCTCAGTTGCTTTTTATTGAGTTAATCACCACATAAAGATGTACACATGTATCCGACCATTTTGTATGAAAATTGAGTAGTTTCTGTGTTCGATGTGGGAGTATGTTTGTGTGATGATGTTTTAAACTGACCGTTGTTGTCTCGCTCTTAATTTTAGAAATGAACTCTCATCCATGACCTCAAATTTCACTTTCCATTCTTGGTTTTCACATTGCCACCAAAATTTCATGCAGTCACCAGTGCACCCATACAGCCTTCAATGCTTCCTGAGTTTTTCTAGGGTACTGAATAGATCACAGTCATGTTGAATAGACATTTCCCCATCATCCACAGGATTTAGACTGGACATTCCCCAACTAACCAGTTGTGCCTAAAAAATAACATCAGGCAAATTCAGTTTATGGTTCCAGCCTCCCAGGTGACAGTTTGAGGATTCACTGAGCAGTAGAGATACTGTGCACTCTGTGCAAATTCTGATGTGTGTTGGAATAGCTTAGTTTGTAATCCTGGTGATCCTGGGGTTGTGGGTTCAAATCTCCATTGCACTGTTTCAGTACAGGGAGATTTTTGCCCTTAGGCTGAACATTAGTTCTGATTCCCTTTCCCAAAAATTTCACTGAATGAGATTGCAAATCTAGGTGTCATGTGTGACCACACATACAACATCTTGCACACATGTAAAATCCCATCATCAACTTTTAAAAGAGAAGGTCAGACTGGCTGTTTGTATGGATGACACATTACACAGAGAATGCACCCTGAGTGGAAAATCAAAAGAATGAATAGAAATAAACAGGCTGAATGACTACATCAACTGAATGATGTCAGAAATGACTGAATGAAGCGTCAGCTGGCAGTTCTTCAGTCAGTTCTACCCAGTTAGGCCACCCCTTTGTGCGAATGAAAGCATGGATTGTAAAGCACCTAGAGCTTGATCTCTAAATTTGCCTCTCCAACAAATACAGCGTGTAAGAGTACTGGTTGGCTTTAGACACCATCTTTCATCACCAACCACACATATCTGCGTGATGAGTCATGCAAGACTTTCTTTAATTTCTCATTGGACACTCCAGTTTTTGCAGCCAGACATGAGTCATTTTCCGGGCAACAGGTCAGGACACCTGAAAAAAAATATTGAGCTGCCTTGTCTGACCAGGTTTAGAACTGCTCTGCTACCTTGGTGTGTCTCGTAACATCTTTGCACTGTGTCTGCGGATATGCTGTTATGAAGGCATAGACCTTGTAGCAGCTCTGTAAAAGGTGACTGAGAACAGCGGATGTCATGGCTCTGGTTGTTGTATGTTGTTGCAAAATTCCTGCATCATGTGTTCAAAGAGTATGCATTTAGAGCGTTTGGACTCGGTGTGTTTCCATTTTCCATACATTGCAGGAACCCCGAGTGTTTCTTTGTGTGTGTGTTGGAACTATATTGTGTCAGGCCTCTCTTGCCTTATATACTTAATATTTTTAACATTGTGTTGTGTATGAATTACTGCTTACCTGTGTATGCATTGAAAATGTACCTTTCTTTATTTATTCTGTGTTCTTAAACATACAAGGATATTATATGTAATGTACACCGATGACTATGTGTGTCCTCAATTTATCTTTTGAATCAATATGGTCTCTCTTTGCATGTCTTTTGCTGTTATCGGTGTGTGGGGTTGTAATACACTCCCGTTGTGTGTGGTGTAGCGGAGCTTTGTCACTATGACTTCTTTTTCACATTCCTCATTTGCTTGATTTTTCCATGATGTATGCATTTAAACCTGTTAATACAGACTCTCCGACCCATTATAAAAAGCATCTAATCACAGCTCTAAAATTGTCTCAGGACAGCACTTCTAATCTTTTCTTGAAATTTCTTTCTCTTGTTTGCATCATGTGTTCAAAGAGTATGCATTTAGAGCGTTTGGACTCGGTGTGTTTCCATTTTCCATACATTGCAGGAACCCCGAGTGTTTCTTTGTGTGTGTTGGAACTATATTGTGTCAGGCCTCTCTTGCCTTATATACTTAATATTTTTAACATTGTGTTGTGTATGAATTACTGCTTACCTGTGTATGCATTGAAAATGTACCTTTCTTTATTTATTCTGTGTTCTTAAACATACAAGGATATTATGTGTAATGTACACCGATGACTATGTGTGTCCTCAAATTTATCTTTGAATCAATATGGTCTCTCTTTTGCATGTCTTTTGCTGTTATCGGTGTGGGGGTGTAATACACTCCCGTTGTGTGTGGTGTAGCGGAGCTTTGTCACTATGACTTCTTTTTCACATTCCTCATTTGCTTGATTTTCCATGATGTATGCATTAAAACCTGTTAATACAGACTCTCCGACCATTATTAAAAGCATCTAATCACAGCTCTAAAATTGTCTCAGGACAGCACTTCTAATCTTTTCTTGAAATTTCTTTTCTTTGTTGAAAACCCAAACAAGAGTGTGACCTTTTTTTGACAGCAATACAAAGTGATAGAATTGTCTCAGGGATAGCAGTTTTAAAAACAAAACAAAACCTAGTGACTTTATTAATCAACAGTGATGCAATGTGACGTTATACCTTTTTGATATGTTTCAACAGTCAGAATAATTCTGTCGCATTTGCTTGATGTTGGCGTAAATGGTTTTGTGTCAAACTGATTTACTCTGTCTCTTGTGATCTGCAACAAGCAAGAGAGACAATGGTTGGTTGATTTCTCTTCAGATCAGCCAGTAAAGTCAGCTGTTACTGGTTTGTTAGTTAAATTGTATGATGTTGGAAGGATGAATAAGCAGCTTACAATCACAGACAGTTTAAGAATCTTCTGGAAGAATTGGTCACTGTTATTTTCAGGATGATTGTGGCTATCTTTTTCCCAGTGTGTCCTGTGTTAGGGATTGCCTGGTATTAGCACTACCTCATTGTGTTACCGTGTGCAAAGTAACTTGCTGTGAGAGTCCATGCAACATGTCAAGAAAAGGGGGGTAATTACCATTTCAGACTACAAACCCCTTTGTACGCTCTTTATACCCAAGTGTTATTGAAACAATGAATAACCTCAAGCAAAAATTGCTCCATATAATTGACAGGTATGGTAAGTGTAAGTGGAAAATCATGCAGATCTTGCCATACTCTTATATCCTCACCGTTCTAACCCTTCTAATGCCCATGTTCATGAAGGAGAGCGTACATCCCGTCACGACACCATCCTTGTTGCAGTACAACCTCTGCCTACTAGTTGTCACTCCTTGCCAGTATTTACTGTCAACGTCTTTATTTTGTTTTTGTTTTTGTTGTTGTTGTTGTTGTTGTTGCCATATGGTGCCTGTTGTAAAGAGGAGAGGCTGAGGGGTGGGGGGAGGAGAGTGGACCATAAGTTCACACTGGTTTTGAACTGCAGACTTGTTGGTTGTTGGTTGGGTTGGTTCTTTTTCTTCTTTTTAAAAAAATTTTTTTCCTTAGTCACCTGAGCAGCAGGAATTATGGCATCACAGCATTTTGACAGTGCTAGCTCCGAGTTTATAGTGCGCAGTATCTTCCATTAGCAACTTAGTGCCCTGTCCATTCACCATTCCCCAAACAAACCACGCATTCAGGACCCCTTTCTCACACCTTACCCTCCCCTCTCCACCCCCCTCCCCCCCCCCCCCCCCCCCCCCCCCCCCCCCGATTCCTCCCCTCCCCCCATGCTCTTATACACACAGCCTCCACACATAGATCAAGTGACTGCTAGTCAAAACAGATATGTGTTTAAACTATTTTCTTTTTTAATTCAGGCACTTATGAGATGTTGCACATTCAAAATGGCAGCGAGTCTCAGATGCATGGTGCAGAGAAGTCAAACTTATTGCAGAAGAAAAGGAAATGGAAAAAGAATGATCACCATTTGTTATCATTGTTGTTTTCATTATTGTTATTAGTATTATTATCCATTCTCCAATGATCACCTTCCTTTATACAACTTCTCTTTGAAGTTTATAAAGTTTTGCAAAACTAGACCTACAGTTTTAGTCATTGGAAATGTTGTTGAAAGAACTGTTAAAAAAAACCCATTGAAATGTACATTGTGTCTTCTCTTGTTACTTTTGTCTGTGTTAAGGCAGTTTTAAGGGCAAGCAAATGCAGGATCATAATATTATGTCATGTTTTGGGGTTCCAGGCCAGCACATTAAGACTTTTTGGACATAAGTGTTGTATATGTGCACGTATCTCAGGGTTTCATATTCATGAGGAGAAAAAAAACACCATAACATTTTGCCAGATATTACTTTTTTATATGTCTCTCAAGTTTAACTATCTTGTCTATGTTAGCTACATTTCAGATAGCCCCCTTATGTTTTTCTTTTTTCTCTTTCTTTTTTAAATGTTGTTTTGTGATGAACAGTTTTTTTGTTATAAATATTGTGCATCAGTATGACTTTCATAGTCTTAGGCTTGATATCAGCATTGTAAAGATATATCGACTGTGTGCATTCTTCTTACATTCCTCTTACCCATAAGGGCCTTTGCTTTAATCCTGTTACTGCTGTGGGAGACGCAAAACAAAAATATGTATGTACATGATTAGGTCATATTTGTGCTTTAAGAATTATGGTATAGGATTTTATACTGTCTGGATCTGGTAAATCTGGAATTGTTGCATGTGCAATCTCTGAAATTGTATGCATGTTACAGAGTGCAGTATCTTTTTTCTTAAAGAATTTCAGAGCCACTGTTATGTTATCTTATGTGTAATTTGGACTGATCCGTTTATAACATGTACCTCTGTATCTTGTACAGCATTATCAATTTTCCATGTGGGTGTTTTTTCATCTGGGTTCCTGATATGACTGAGAAGAGCTGATGTCGCATTTTGTTTTGTTGATCTTTTGTGTCTGTTGACATTTGGCTTTGGTACGACATGTGCAGTTTGGTGTTTAAGTGTGGTGTGTAACATTTTCTGGCATCTTTACATTACATGTGTTCTACTTTGACCAAAGAAAATTCAGTTTACTTGTCCTCGGCTGGTACTTTATCTACACCCAGATTCCGTTGTTTCAAACTTCCCCTTTATGGCATTTCTCCATTGTATCACTGGTTTCTTCTCCTTCATTTGTTTTTATTTCCTCTCTCTTTCTTGTCATCTTGTCATCAACAGTTTTCTCTTTGTGATATAGGAATGGTATACATATATCTGAATATTTTTGTGGGTTGTTAATACACTTGTAATTTGTCAACATGGCAGACACAAAAAAATGCTGCTTGAATCACATTTCTGACAGTGATCTGAAAAATACAAGCCCTACAAAAAATGCCTTTTTCTAATGGAAAACTACTGAGGTGGAAGTTAACTAAGGGAGGTTTATATTTCGTCAACTCTGCAAGGCTAAAGAAAAACACAAGAAGTTTTTCTTTGAATTCATTCCATGTTCTCCTGTGAGAATGCTGCGAACCTGTTCAACAGAAACTACATTCCCATCTTCTGAAAATCTTGTGCTGATGAAATTTTACTTATCTCTCACTCACATTGACTCGGCCTTTCTCACTTGTTTTACCGTCAGCTTTTCCTTCTACCTGCATTTGCGGCCCTTTCACCTGTCTTCGTACAGAAAGTCTTCATCCTTGTTTCTTTCGTTGCAATTTATAAAATGCTCCCTCGTTACAATTTATGAAATGCTACTTATTCGATTGTTATTGAACAACCATGTGGAGAGATTGGAATGGGTACTGTCCATGCCAGGTGCTTTTTCTTTTCTTTTCTTTTCTCCTCCTTCCCCAAAAGGACTTTTTATGTATGTGTGATCATCCACCATGAAATGGATCATTTGTGTCACATCACGGTACTTGCGGCTTGGCCAGCAGCCAAAATAGGGGGTCAGGAAGTCATGGATCGATTTGGGGATCTGGATGGACATGGATTGTTTGATTTTCCTCATATATGCTGTGATTTATAAGTTCTTAATACGTCATTTTTTTTGTTGTTGTTGTTTAGGAATTTATTTAAACATCAAAAATTTACCAAATCGATTCCTTATCAGAGAATGGCATATTTAGCCAGAAGTTCTACACACTGATTCTTTTATATGATTAATATTGGTGTAAGAAAATTTCTGAAAATTGGATGGTTGCGAGGAAAATTTAACGTTAAATTTATGCTTTATGATTCAGTTTTTGTACATTTTCCACAAAAGGGTCAGGTAGTTACTGTCTCATAAACATGATATCTCACAATCTAAATATCTTATTTTGAAAACGGTTTTCACTTTTAAGATGAGCACGAAAAATACACGTAGTAAAGTCTGAATTCTGAAATAATCCATGCTTACCAAGCAACTGATTTCATGGTGGAAGTTCACATAGAATTTTGTGTGGAGTGACTTGCCCTTTGACCGATCTTTTGGAGAGGAGGTAATTTTAGATGATAAATCAGATGGAATGTTCAACTCTCATCGTAGCCTAGGCTTCTCTTCCATAGAAAGATCAGCTGCCATTCAACTAGTATTTTTGCTTATTTTGTAAGCATTTCACAGAGAGTCCAGGTTATATGACCCTTGTTGGTCGGCTAGGCTATAAAGCTGGAAGAAAAGACGAATGAATAGGCTGAGGAAGTAACTGTAGCAGCTGGTGAGAATCATGACAATACACTTTGTGGAAGAACTTTTCTTTTCCCTTGTTTGTGTTTGGCAGAGGAAGGCAAAAAAAATATTTTGATGATGATGACGATAGCAATGTTTTTTTTTCTTCCTTAATCGTCATTGTTGTTATCAATATGATTATGGTTGTCATAGAGAAGATGATATTAAATACAGTGTCCAACTTGAAATTCTGTGAATTTTTTCTGAAAAAAAAAAAATTATATATATATATATATTTTTTTTTCACAGATGTTGCTGTCTCGAAGCATGTTCTTTCCTTTCGTTAATTATCATTATTGTTATTGTTTTTATAATTGCTATTATTATCATTATTATCATTTTTGTTATTGTTTCTACTCCCAGCACTCTTAGTATTATCATTATCTTCATCATCAGAAACATCAGCATCTTCGTCATTATCATAATCATCATCATCATCATCGTCATTCAATCAAGTGAATCTTTGCACAGCAAATGTCTGTCCAAAACTGAGAAATTAAAGGGCCTGATACTGTGTCAGTAATGGGAGGACATCTTTACTTTAATTTGCTGTCCCTAATTGTCTTTTTTTTTGTACTCTCAGTTCTTATAGAAATGTGTTCCACTTGCTCCAGACAAAACTTCTTGGC
>JADBJO010006045.1:37500-57500 GCA_016801955.1 Conus betulinus
AAGAATAACAGGCGAACCGTGAGTCAATGATAAGTGTAAGAGGTGACAAGTGAATCAAATGGGCAAATTACCTCTCTTGTGAACGCACGTGTTCAGACACGGTACCTCGGATGAAAGTCTCGATCAAAGGACTTGAGGGATTGGAGTTGAATAGATCAGAAAACCTTCGCTAACCTAAGTGCCTCGTGCAAGAATGGAACTCAGGATTCTTCACTTAATGGAACACCTCTGCAATAGTTTTTTGTTTTGTTTTGTTTTGTTTTTTACCCCACGCCTTCAGTTCAGCAACATTCTCATAGCATATACAAACGGAGGCATTTTTTCTTCCAGAGCTGAACGAATCGTGGGATTAAATACATTCATGAAAGATGGGGTTTATTTAAACGAAAGTAAACCACTTCTTTTGAGGCGGGAGGGCATGGTGGTTGGGGTGGTAGTGGTGGTGGTGACGCAATGCTTAACCATGAAGAAAAAGGCGTGTAAGGAGGCTTTTAATATGATGTTCTGTCAGTTCCATGCGACTGCAGTGATTCCAGTGGCACCACGTTGGACAAAAAACGTAAATAGACATTTAAAGTTCCAAAACTATTTTTATTTAGTACAAAGCCAAAGCAAATACAGAACGTCTTAATATCACACAGCCTTTTCTCCTGGAAGAGAGCATACGCTTTCAACATGAGTAAATAAGCAGTAATCAGGATAAAACAATTATTATTATATTAAAACAGTAAGAAAGCTTGGAAGATTATACTGTAAAATACCAGGCTACTTCCCATACCCGCTCCATAACTTCTTTGAGAGAGAGAGAGAGAGAGAGAGAGAGAGAGAGAGAGAGAGAGAGAGAGAGAGAGAGAGAGAGAGAGAACTCAGAAGGTTCATTTTATATAAAGGCCATTGCCCCTTGTGAAGGGGGTATGGAGAAAGTAACAAAGAAGATATGAATTTTACAAAACACAACAAAGACTTGATGGGCTTCTCTTCCACGAAGTCATAATTGATCGAAACTGAAATGCCAAGTAAATTGAGAAATTTCTTTACTAGACTTTCATTCTGAGATGCCATAAGCAGACTCAACCGAAATTGACTGGGATCCCTGGAAAAAACTTAATTGGTATAAAAAAAAATTGTCTGGGCTGATGAATATGCTGGTATATTCAAAAATGAACTTGAATGTGATGAATTTCTAGACAGCATGCAGGAAGCGCGTCAGTTATTACAAATTAACGTGAATGAGAGTCTAGATAAATTTGTCAGTGCTTTGTGTGGAGCTGCAGCTTGTATGGTTCGAGTTATTGGTAGAGGCAGCAAAACATACAATGACTGGTTTGATAATGAGTGCGAACGAAAGAAACAGGACGTTAAAAAGGTTATTAAAAAGATTTCAGAGATGCAAAACAGCCAAGGATAAAAGTAAGAAAAAGAGAAGAATACGCTGTATCGCGTAAAGAGTATGTTACGCTAAAGGAAAAACAAAGGAACTGGAGTTTAAAGAAAAGTAGGTTAAAAAAAACTAAAAACTTCAGTCAATGATTCTAAAGTGTTCTGGTCAGTGATAAGATCTATAAACAAAAAGAGTTTTGTGTATAACGAAATCTCAGTTCAACAGTGGCATGACCATTTTTGGGGCGTTTTTCATCATTTTTTGATGATAAAAGTAAAAGAAGAGACTAGTATGATAGATGAAAATGAAACTGAGCCATTATTTAATCAACCTATTTCCAGTGAAGAAGTCGTTGCCGGTATTAAACATTTAAAATTAGGGAAGAGTGCAGGACCGGATAGAATCATAGCAGAATGTTGAAGAATGCAAACACAACTGTAATCAATTTTCTTGTTCATTTATTCACTCAACTTTTTGATAATGGTATCTTTCCATCAGAAATGGGCTAAATCTATAATTGTACCAATTTACAAAAACAAAGGAGACGTGAACAATCCCGACAACTATCGTGGAGTATCACTTACCAGCGTTTTTAAGTAAAATCTACACTTACATACTAAATGCAAGATTAACTGAATGGGCTGAAACTGAAGAAAAAATAGTGGAAGAAACAAGCAGGTTTTAGAACCAGTTACAGCACCATAGACCATATATTTACACTATATTCTTTGATTCAGAAAAACATCTCTGCAAATCGAAGCTGACATTGCATTTGTAGATTTCAAGAAAAGCTTTGACTCGGTAAATCGGAATGCTCTGTGGAATGTACTCCGTAAAAATGGTGTTAATAGTAAATTATACATGGCTATTAGAGGGGTCTACAACTCAGTGCTTGCATGTGTGCGTGTGAAGAGTGAGTATTCCGATTATTTTGATTGTCCAAATGGAGTAAAACAAGGATGCTTGTTAAGTCCACAGTTGTTTCTTTTTTTCATAAACGAACTGGCGGTGGAATTGTCCCGCAAAGGAAGACATGGTATCCGGATGATACCTGAAGCAGTTGAATTAGTTTTACTACTGTATGCTGATGATGTGGTTCTCCTGTCCGGAACAGTTGTAGGTTTGCAAAACCAACTAAATGTATTGAAAGAAGAAGCAGACCGCTTAGGTTTATCAGTTAACTTGGATAAGACGAATATAGTGGTCTTTAGAATGGGTGGTCACCTATCAGTGTATGAAAAATGGTCTTATGGAAATGCAGATGATTTCAAGTAGTTAATTCATATAAATATCTTGGAATGATATTTTCAACAAAATTAACTTTCCGTTACGCATGGGAAGAATCTCTGATGAAAGGAAAAAAAAAAAAAAGGTACTATTGAAATTCTGAAATCCCTGAGAAAACTGAATTGTACAGACTGTGGTATATTTTGGAAAATGTTTGATACACAGATAAAAACCTCTTCTTACTTATGCAGCTGAAATTTGGGGCTTACATGAAAATTTGCAGATGAAAAAAAAAAAAGTACATACGTATGCTATGAAGCGTTTCCTTCAAGTACCTATTCATTCATCCAACACCGTTTTATATGAGAGAAATGGGCAGATACCCGTTGTATATAAGTACATTTGTGAAATGTATTAAGTACTGGTTGAAGATCTTGAAGCTACCCCAGTCCCGTTTCAGCAGGGCAGCCTATGATATGATGCTTTTAGAAATGGAAAAAGGTAAAGAAAACTGGGCTTATAAAGTAAAGAAAGTCCTTTCAGAACAGGGTTTTGGAATAGTGTGGACCCAGGAAGTAGGAAATGAGCAACAGTTCATTGCGGAATTTAAAGACAGGCTTATTTGTTCTTTTTAAACAGAATTGGCACTCAGATATGGAAAGTAAAGAAAAATATCGCTGTTTTTTTCTCATTTAAGAATGTGTTCCATCCTGAAAAGTTTCTCAGTGTCATAACAGATAGATGGCACAGAATAAATTACGCAAGATTAGGTTGAGAACTTTAGGTTTTAATGCGAAAAAAAAGATGGTTTGAATGTGAAACATCCACAGATCTCCCTTGTCCTGCATGTAGACATATTATTGATGACGAAGAACACTTTCTGTTCCACTGTACAGCTTATATAATGAAGTGCGGACAAATTGTTCATTTTTCCAGCTAGATATAGCGAAAAGACAAAATGTCGCTGGCGTGTTATCATCAGATGATGAACTTAATTAAATCAGTTGCGAAATTCATCGCGGAAGCATTGAAAATTAGGCAGATGAAGGATAGTGAAGTTTAAGATAATACATTATAAGAGATATCTGAATGAATATTATCATTCATCGCATGTGGAAGAGATCAGTAAAAAAATACAATGACATCATTCATTTGAGTGGATGGTCGAGTTTTTTTTTTTTTTTTTTTTTTTTTTTTTTTTCCAAGTTGAAGAGATCGGTAAAATACAATGTCATCATTTGATTGAGGATGGTCGAGTCAGTCTTAAGGTGTGTGTGTGTGTGTGTGTGTGTGTGTGTGTGTGTGTGTGTGTGTGTGTGTGTGTGTGTGTGTGTTTTAACTTTACTGCATTACTACTCCTGTGCGTGAGGTGAGGACATAACGAAATGTTACGAATTTATTTGTTTTTGTTAACTTTGGATTTGATACACACTCGGAATGAAAGTGTACTATTTGTTTGCAGGAAAGGAAGAGGGAAATGTTTTGGTAATGACAATAAAATATCAAAGAAGATACGCGAAAATCTCACCAATCATGAATCTACACAGACAGCAAGTTACACACGGGCAGACGCTATCATTAAGCCTTAATCCACACGAACAGCAAGCTACCAATGAACAGAAGCTATCATTAAGCCTTAATCCACACAAACAGCAAGCTACCAATGAACAGAAGCTATCAAAAAACATTAATCCACACAAACAGCAAGCTACCAAGAACAGAAGCATCAACAAACAAATCCACACAAACAGCAAGCTACCAAAGAACAGAAGCTATCAACAAACATAATCCTCACAAACAGCAAGCTACCAAAGAACAGAAGCTATCAACAAACATTAATCCACACAAACAGGAAATCGCCAATGAACAGAAGCTATCAATAAGTAATAATTCACACAAACAAGAAGTTACCAATGAATAGAAGCTAGTGACAGATATCAACCCACACAAACAGCAAGTTACCAATGAACAGAAGCTGCCAACAAACACTAATACACTCAAATAGCAAGTTACCAATGAATAGGAGCTAAAAATGAATGAATGTTAATCCACACAAACAGAAAGTTACCAAGGAACAGAAGCTATCAATAAATATTAATCCACACAAACAGAAGTTGCCAATGAACAGAAGCTATCTACAAACACAGAAAACCGATGTTGCCAATAAATAGAGGTTATTAACAAACTTTAATCCACACAGATACTAAATTATCAATGCACAGAAGCTATCAACAACAAACAATAATGCTGCAGATAGCAGGAACAAAAGTTTTTATGTACCTGTGAAGCAAAAGTACCAATCAAAACAGCTTTGATAAGTTTTTAACATTGTGCCCTGCACCGTGCACCGTCTTGTTGCCATCAACAGAAGCATTCGTAAACTGCCTGAAACAACGATCAGCGAACATCCTCTCGTCTTTGAAATACGGGTGCCTGACATTTAGACAGAGTAGATTTTTAGATTATTTTGTTTTCTTACCGAGGTTTGTTTGTTTGTTTGTTTGTTTTCATTCGAAGATCTTCTCTGCTACAGCGTGCTGTGTAGCATCAGACTTTTGGGACGAGAAGTGAAGCAAGTGTAGAGCTGCTTAAACCCACTGTACAACCTTTCACTGTGACTGGACCACTGATCCTTTTCCTGACGTTTCGTCCGATTTCTCGTTCATAATCGCATTAACAGACAACAACTGGGTGATCAGCGAGGGGGTGGTGGCGGGCCGTCCACAGGACTGAAATGAACAGGCGAACCGTGAACGTCCCGGGCCCTCACGAGGCGGAACCAGTGCCTGTGGTGGACGACTGATCGGAGACAGGAGTTTTACACGCAGTGCCGACGGCGGGGGACGCAGAGGCACGTGACTCTTCCTTCCAAGGTCGACAACCAAGTTTCACAGCCATCATCGACAGCACGCGCCGTGTCGTGACGTACGACAGAAAAAGCAGCGCCCCCTGGCCGCCGTTGACAAAAACAGAGACAACTCTAAGCCACGGCAGATCCAGGCCTCCGGCAAGAAGGGAGAAAAATCCAGGTGGCGCCGGTGAGCAGAGACAAACGGAAGCAGGCCTTAACGTGGTGACGGTCGGCGTCGTTCCCGGCACGAGCTTGGAGTCCGACCACCTGCTGGATGCGGCGCACGGTGAGGATGAAGAGAGCGGCATTGACGATGACGATGACAGACAGGGGAAGGACGACCGAAAGCCCCACCAGCCATGGAGAAGAGAGAAAGCAGGTGGAGGGACTGTATCCGATGGACCGACCTTGGGAGCTAGTGAAAGATTCAACGACCACCACCGCGACGATCAGACAAGGAATGAGAAGTGTGAACCCAACATTGTTCAGGCAAGGCTGGAGAAGACGTCCATCTCTAGCAGCAGGTGTGTTGGAAGAAAATGTGCGGAACATTTGACAGGACGACACAAAAGTCCAGCAGAATGTACTCAACCAGAGCACGTGCACCAAAACCCCCAAAGCCACGCACCACGCACCCTTTACTGGGCGATGCACGGCCAACAGCAGAAAGAGCTGAGCCAGCATAAAGGGTGCAACACGTCCCCATCATGTTCAGACCAGGCACATTGCGAAGCTGTGGAAGCGTGGAATAAACGATGAGGATGAGGAGGAGAGCCAGGATGGACAAAGGAATAACCGTCATGTTTACAACATACTCCCAGAAAGGATAACCCTCAGTCCCAGCAAAACGCCCTTGGAAACGCCCAAACACCTCTTCCAACCTGCACACACACCCGAACAGTAGCATTCCTTACGTCAACCCGATGGATATTAGGCAGCTCGACAGCATACCCCTCAAACTTCAAGTGGACTTTCAAAGAGCCACCGATCCCCTGGCTACGCCCCACCTCAAACTCCGAGGCGGAAAATGTCACAGCAGGGCAGGTCAAGATTGGCGTTAGTGGAATGTTGAGACCTTCGGGGTACCCATTTTGATGAGTGCCTTTCTTGCTTATGTTGAAGGTGAACGGCAAGGAAATTCCCGAGAACTGTTCGTTTAAAATTCGCCCTCTCCGTGGACGAACTTGAAGATCGTCGTGGTGTTGCTCTCTTCATCTACGACAATCCAGTCAGTTAGGATGTTTTCCACCCACGTCGATTCTAACTCGTCTCTTGCCTTGCTGTTACTCGATAACACCCACCCTCTAACTTCTAGTGCTTTGACAGAAACCTTCCCACCACTGACCTCAAAAGAAGGGGACACTTTGAGCTCAAAGTGGTCTGATGGATGCAGTTTGGCTTTCAGTGTTCGATTAAAGTCTTTCTGGAAATTGGTCCAAGCAGGTTCCGTGTCGGGGAGAGAGGCGGGGCTCATGGCGACCAGAGTGATGTGCAGGTCATAGGCCAGGCCTCGGATGATGGATACTACCGTGTTGCACGTGCCGTTCTCCGGGGAGAGGACCTTGCCTTCTGTGCAGGTCAGGTTGCGACACAGCCCTGGAACAGGACAACGGATACCTTGGTACACTGGGATCTTCACTGGAAGTGATCTTAAATTTGTTGAAATGATATTCGATTTAAACAATTATTAAAGAAGTGGAACAAAATTCATCTGAATATTTACTGTAGGCCTCTCTCTCTCTCTCTCTCTCTCTCTCTCTCTCTCTCTCTCTCTCTCTCTCATCAATTAGGTGATAGTGTCAGCAACTTTGCAACATTAAAAGAAAAATTGGCACTTTAAGGATAACTACCGTGTGTGTGTGTGTGTGTGTGTGTGTGTGTGTGTGTGTGTGTGTGTGTGTGTGTGTGTGTACCTACCTGTCTGTCACAGCTAGCCTCTTTCTGACATCAATTTTATCAAATATAATCCCCTACAAATTCATCGCATGACCCTTCACCCTCATAGACATTTTGCCTCTCCAAACCAGCAACATTCCCCTTCTAACAATCAAGGGAGGCCACTTTCTCAGCACTTGCTGTGGGCATCAAGCATGCCCTCGTATTTGGTGCAATTTCTAAAAAGTCGCGAAGTTCAATGACAGCACACCAATCACTGCTACTTCATTGTTCAAAATCCTTTAATTTTCTTTGTCACTTCAGTTTTGCTTTTGTGTTTCATTTGGTCACTACTTGCTTGGTGGTGGTCTCTGTCCGCTGAGAACGGCTTGTGGTTGAATGGTTAGACCATTTTGTCTGCCGGGTTGAGTTCGAACAACGTGTGTGGATCGATATGTAGGCTTGGGAAAACCTTTGCACCAAACAAGAAACGTATACTTGATTGCGTTCAGGGAAGGTTAAAGGCGGCAGAAGGAGAGGGAGTGGGCTTGCTATCCTTCCCGTCATACCCTTGGACACGGTGAACTCCGACAGTTCATTTCCTCTGCCGTCGTTGGGCTTTAGGGCTTTTCCCTTTAACCTTTTAATGTAGTTGTCTCCCTTTCTTCTCCACATAGTACACGTTTCACTTTCTGTCACATCTCATTGTTCACAGCGTTTTTATCGCGAAGGACCAAATGAAATCTATCACCACACGCAGAAAGTAAATAAAAAGAGCGGATCGTTTCATAAAAACTCAGTTAATCGGGGGAGAGAAAACACACACACACACACACACACACACACACACGCACGCACGCACGCACACACACGCACGCACACACACACACACACACACACACACACACACACACACACACACACACACACACACACACACACTAAAACTCAATGCGTTAAAATGCAAACATAAACGACATTACGTGTCCCTGTGGAGAGAGAATGTTAACGTTCCATATTTTATTCTATTGTCCGTTCACAAAGCAATATTTGCCCGATTCTCTGGCAGTCAAAAACAATACTAAAGATGACGATCTCAAAGTCATTATTGATGATCAATCACTTCTTGTCACTGCAGCTAAATCTCTTCTTCGGAGTCTTTTAGAAACAGCTCTGTAGTTTGCTCGTTTTGAAAATTAAATAATAACGATAACAATAATAATAATAATAAATTATAGGTATTCTTTATTGATGTTCATTTCTGTCAAACAGGGTATTACGTTGATGGGGGATATGAAATGACGGGGTATTCCTATTTGTGATAAATACTTATGTCATTCAAATGATTTCAAGATCCGTCTAAAAACACTATTTTGTGAAAGACGCTAAATCAAACGAAACAAAACAAAAACAAACACACACACACACACCGCATCAAAACAGATTTTCTTAAAAGCACATCGGAATCTCGTTAAAATGTTTATTCGGTAAAATCTAAGATAAAATAAAAAAAAACGTTGAACTCTTTTGAACTCTTTACGAAGCTCAAAACATGACATCAGCTGGGACATCTCTGAACAAGTTGTTTACGGAGTCTGCTGTTAAATGTTTACGTCTAACATCACGTAAGTCCCAACACTCTATGAGAACACGCTAAATTGTGAGTGGTGGGGTTACAATTAACAATAAACTTGTGAAAAGAACCTCTGGAAATACACAAATGAAATAAAATTGACAGCAAAGAAAGACAATGCAGCAGAAATCAAAGTGAGATAAACTGTTAGCAAACACAGATCGAAGTGAGATAAACTGTTAGCAAACACAGATCGAAGTGAGATAAACTGTTAGCAAACAAGACAGTGAGATCGAAGTGAGAGATAAACTGTTAGCAAACACAGATCGAAGTGAGAGAAACTGTTAGCAAACACAGATCAGAGAAACGCAATAAGTCGGTTGCAAACAACACATTTGAGCATAGAGATGAAACAAACTGAGAGAAAAAAAGACTCACATTAAAGCAGACGTGTAAAGAATATCAACAAATGCATTAGGGACAGGAATGCAGTGAATAGCAAGCAAAGACGCTGAGGAAAAAGAGATGTAAATAAAATCAAAGAAAGACAGTACAACAGGGATATGAAGTACGTCAAAGACTCCAGAGAACGAGACCACGTGTACCTATATGTCAAACAGAAACACGTGAACCGGGAAAGAAATAATTTGTAGATAGAGCCATTATGACAAGAAAACCAGAAACGGTTCCAAACTTATAAATATATCTTGGTTACGAACGACGCCCCTAAGAAAAACAAGCCTCACCTACAGTGGCTTAGTGTGTGGACTTGTAAAACATCAGTCAATGTTTTGGAAGGAAGCACAGTTCAATATACAAGATCACGAGTGAATGAACGGTACGTACTTCCAGATCCTGCCATGTGCCCAGTGAACAATTGCTGGTCGTCTTGGGAGCCTGCTGCTGCTCCGAATGATCATGAAGACCCAACAGTAGTGACAACGACGGTTTAGGAGTGACGAACTTACGTTGGATTGGGACGCGCAGTGTCTGTGGGTTAATGCGCATGATACGAATTCCGCCGCGATTCCGTTGCACTCTGCACAGAACACGTTCTGATAGACCTTCTCGGAACCTGTTCTGTGACGCACTCTCAGGCTCAGTGCTTCGTATCGCGAACAGAACTCGGCCACGCGGGCGTCATGCCGTTGCCATTCTCCTGTCACGTTGCAAGAGGTGATGACTTCAGGGGAGTACCAGTTTTTGAGGGTGGATTTACACACCTTGGGTAAGGACGTTCTCCGGGGCAGCGAAACTGATGTCGCACGTCGACTGGGGGTCGTGAGGCTCTCTCTAAATATTCCTCCTTAGACTCGGCCATGTACACATGCTGGAAACTTTGGCAGGAGACGTTATATCTCCAAGGCACGAACGTCTCCACCCCGTGACAGGCAGCGCAGTCTTTGTTTCTGTAAGTCACGTTGGTCGTCAGGTCTGCGACGGGTTCATCGGGGGTGAACCTGCCGGTGCCGTTCTCACACGCGTGGCGGACATGATCAGCAAGGGGCCAATCATCGGGACATCGCACGATCCCCACCGTCCCGTTCTGCATGCATCCTGTGTACTTGCCAGCCTCCCGGGTACTGTCCGTCAGCTCGTGCAGGCAGCACGTGCCCATGCTGCAGAACTCCTGTGAGCAAGGGAAACACTCCATGTTAAGACACAGCTCTGAATCGTTTGACTTGAGATGACAGGACCCGTTCAGGAGCACGTCAGTGATCTGGTCATCTGTGTAGGACGGAGAGTTGATGATGGTCGACAAACTGGTTATGGAACCTGTTGGGACATCCGGAAGGCCTGTCGTATTCTGCGCGCTCATTTCCTTCCTCTGAATCAGGAAGAGTAAAAGAAGGGTTCCAACCCACCCTTTCATCATGAAGATCTTTAAGTTTCGCCCAGATTTTCTACCAGTTCTGTGATTCAATGCTATGTGAAAGCCATTCGTGAGGGTGGTGATGATCGACCAGCTTCTTTTTTTCTGCTTTCCATGAAATGAGCCAAACGACAAAACTGCAGGCGCTTTAAATGAAACACTGTGTGTCAGTGTCCGCATGACTATATATGGCAAATGACTGCCCTGGTTAGGACAATATACTAACCATCCCAATCTTCGTTGACGAAACTAAGGTCTCTTTCAGGAATCAAAATGCAGTTTATTGGTTTCTCGAACTGAGGGAAGGAGGAAAAAAAAAAGACATTTGGGAGAATAGAGTATAAAGTCGAAAAGAAAAAAAAAAGTGGTATTATTAAAAAATAAAAAGAACTGTTGTGAAGAACTGAAAAACAAAACAAAGCAAAACAAAACGATATGGCAGGAAGACGAGGAGGAATCATTGATGGTACTGGGGAGAAGCGAATGTTAAGAGTAGTAAACGGAAACGGGATGGGAGGGGGGGGGGGGGGGGGGGGGGGGGGGGGGCTAGAGAGAAAAAATCAAAAACTAAACACAAGTACCCGAACAGAGTCAAAATAAATGTTGAAAAGAATAGTAAGTTGACAAGAGGAAAAAGAGAAGCGCCGGAGAGAGAGAGAGAGAGAGAGAGAGAGAGAGAGAGAGAGAGAGAGAGAGAGAGAGAGAGAGAGACAGAGACAGAGAGAGAGAGACAGAGACAGAGACAGAAGGACAGAGACAGACACAGAGAGACAGAGATAAAGCGAATGATTAAATGTAGCAGATTTGTTTTTTGCTCAGTGACACAACACGGTGTGTGGGGGTATCGAAACAGAAACGAATACCAACCATATTTCAGAATGTAATAATGGGCATATTCTCCACGTCAAGGAATCCAGATCGCGGTATGGTGCTAACTGGATCTGACAAACCAGTGCTGTCAATGTGGTCACCAGGTGGGATGCACGGAAATGATTTCACAGTCCATCACGATAGATGAAGAATGGGAGTGTTGTAGTTCTCAGGGCCGTCAGTGGGGGATTTTCATCTTCACCAGCTGTGCAGTCGTCCTCCCATCTAAAGCCGTGTTGCAGTCTGTCCATTTTTTCTTTCGATGTTTCTTATTAAACACTTTAGTGTTTTCCCTGCATGTCTCATACGATAGGCCCGGAGCTTGTTGTCTTGTACAATTCGCTGGAACGTTAAGACTGTCCCCCGTTTTTTTTATTCTTTCTTTCTGCGTACGCAGGCTGATACTGCTGCGGGACACTGCCTGTATAGACAGGCAGTAGAGTTTGTGTGTGTATGACCGTTTTTTATCCCTCCATTAAGGCAGCCATACTCCATCTTCGGGGAAGTTGCATGCTATGTGTAATGTGTCATCAATACCAACGGCCAAACTGGCCTTCTCTTCGGAAAGTTGATGATGGGATCTTTTTTTTTTCGTGTGTGCAAGATGTTGTGCGTGCGTTGACACACGGAATCTCCGTTTATAGTCTCATTCGAAGGACTGTGTCGGGAATGGAGTCAGAATCAATGTTAACTCCGAGAGAAAACTCCCCCTGTACCGAAATTCGAACCCGCAACCCCAGGATCACGAGTCCGGCGCTCTCTACCAACTGAGCTATTCCGGCCCCGTCCCCCGTTTTGATGACACGAGCTGTGTGTATCTGACAGTGTCGTCCTATCCTCTGTGTGGTTTGTCAGTGTCGTCCTATCCTCTGTGTGGTCTGTCAGTGTCGTCCTATCCTCTGTGTGGTCTGTCAGTGTCGTCCTATCCTCTGTGCGGTCTGTCAGTGTCGTCCTATCCTCTGTGTGGTCTGTCAGTGTCGTCCTATCCTCTGTGCGGTCTGTCAGTGTCGTCCTATCCTCTGTGTGGTCTGTCAGTGTCGTCCTATCCTCTGTGCGGTCTGTCAGTGTCGTCCTATCCTCTGTGTGGTCTGTCAGTGTTGCAGACTGGATCATGGGCTGATCACAATCCTCAGTGGCACGATCGTTTCTGCCACTCCCTTGTTCCAGACTGGGATCAGTTTCACTCACGGTCACTATCTCCTGGTCAGAGTGACCACCCCACTGTGTGTGACAGTGGTGGCGGATCGTGCAGTCTCTCCATGTTCCGGACTGTCACTGGAAGCGTTTCCAGGGGATGTATCCAAGACAGTCGAATTTTCTCTGTTGTCAAATAAACTAGGAGGTGTTGGTAGAGAAAGACCAAACGGGGATGTAGAGTCACTTGCCTTCTCCTCTCTCGACACTCTGTCTGCCTCGGATCTCCTCTAGTCTCTGATAACAGGCGATGGGTATTTTCTTCAGTACACGATGCTATCGCTTTGTGTCACAGGAGGGTTGGCGCACTGTCTCTCCAGTCGAAGAGCCACCCCAAGTTGGTCTTCTCCACCTTCGATTTTAAACGACGACAAGCCCTTTCTTCAAGAAACGAGTTCAAGACGTTGTCCAAACGAGACGGCAGTCCAACAACTGGCATATGAAAGCGATTTTCGTGAAATAACGAGAAAACATGTACCCACTTTTGAATCGCCTTCTGGCTGGTTACCAAGCAAGGGAAGCTACCGAGAGACAGACATATATAGTACCCTCCTAGAAAAATGGACTGAAACAGTTTTAGTACCCCTCCCTCCATTTGACCAAAGTGACAAATGCCTTATATGTGTGTGTTAACTGCAGTATTTGTTTCAAACCCACGTAATACCGCCCTCCATTTGACCAAAGTGACAAATGCCTTAAACGTGTGTGTTAACTGCAGTATTTGTTTCAAACCCACGTAATACCGCCCTCCATTTGACCAAAGTGACAAATGCCTTAAATGTGTGTGTTAACTGCAGTATTTGTTTCAAACCCACGTAATACCTCCCTCCATTTGACCAAAGTGACAAATGCCTTAAATGTGTGTGTTAACTGCAGTATCTCTTTCAAACCCACGTGTATGATTGCACTAAATTGCATCGAACTGAATTTGAATTTTGTTACATAGTGGGCCAGATATATATCGCAGCATATCTATTCCATTGCATAACCAAAACAAAATGCATTTTGAGTCACGCTTTGGTTGTGTATTAGTTAAAAAACAAAATGATCCATGCTTTGGTTTCGGCTTTGGCAATAAATGAAATTCAGATTTTAAAGGCAGCAAACACATTCTTTTGAGGATAATGCATTGCCATAAACAAATGGTGTTTGTGTATGAGAGACGGCAAATACAATGCAAACTAAGTGAAAAGATCCACTACCTGATGGTCTTTGTCACTGCGTCCGGGCCTTCTCCGCTTTGTGATCGAACTCGATCACGGGTGTTTGGAAGCAATTGTTGTCAGCTGCAAGACGGTTAATTGATATCTGTTATGATTATTGATCATCTCTCTCTCTCTCTCTCTCTCTCTCTCTCTCCTCGATCTCTCTCTCTCTCTCTCTCTCTCTCTCTCTCTCTCTCTCTCTCTCTCTCTCTCTCTCTGTCTCTCTTCTCTCCAAAAATTTATTTATCCCACAGAAATATCATAGGCGCCCATGTATGTTTCGTTTACAGTTAATGCTTAGCTCTAACAGTTATAAGGTTATTAAGAATTTAAGTATGTTTTGCTTTAAGGCGTTTAAGATCAGAGAAGTAATGAAGTGTTAGATGGTGATGTTGTTTTGTTGTTTTTTTGTTTCCTGATAAACCATTTGTTCCTTACTTTTTATGTGAATAGTGCTCATTCTCCTTCAAATGGGCCAATGGCCTTACTGAATAAAAGTCTGAAGTCTGAATCTCTCTCTCTCTCTCTCTCTCTCTCTCTCTCTCTCTCTCTCTCTCTCTCTCTCTCTCTCTCTCTGTTTGCTGCTCGTCTGTCTGTCTGTCTGTCTGCCTGTCTCTCTCTCTCTCTCTCTGTCTATCTCTCTCATTGTGTGCGTGCACGCGCGCGCGCGCGTGTGTATGTGCGTGCGTGCGTGCGTGCGTGCGTGCGTGCGTACGTGTGTGTGTGTGTGCGTGCGTGCGTGCGTGCGTAAGCGCGCGCGCGCGCGCGCGCGCGTGTGTGTGTGTATGTCTGTCTGTCTGTCTGTCTGTCTGTCTGTCTGTCTGTCTGTCTGTCTGTCTGTCTGTCTCTCTCTCTCTCTCTCTCTCTCTCTCTCTCTCTCTCTCTCTCTCTCTTACGCACCGATCATATCTGAATTTCTCAGCATATTTACAACCTATACATTGAAAAATGTTATCCTGCACAAGCTGTTAAATGCCATTACACTCTTGAGATCCGGTGATAAAACATCCCCCTCAAACTATGGACCAGTATCTCTTGTATCTGTTCCGGTAAAACCTGTAGGAAAAACAGCTAGAACAAAAATGCCCCACTTACATTTCATTTTTCATAACCAGTTTCATCAGTTTCAAAGTAGTCCACAGAGAATCACCTGCGCGTGCTGTGCTCAACATGCAGTTTAGTATATAATGACACTCAAATACCATCAATGATCTGTTTATATGGACATTTCTTTTTCATGACAGTCTCTGGCATCATAGATCATAGATCATTGATCTACATTCAGAAATTTCGTTATCTACAGTCTATACCCAGAATCACTCATAGTATATAATTAATTCGAAGTAACAGACTGCAAGTGGTTTTGAAAAAATGGTGTTAAATCTTCTTTCATATCTATCAAACATGGAGTCCTACCGGATCAGTGTTTGGCCAGTTTTATTCACAGTGTATGTTCAAAACCTCCCTTTGAATGTCCTGTATTGATGCAACCTGTTCGCGGTCGACAATACTCTCCGTAAAAGTGGTCAGGATGCCTACTTAGTATGCATATCATTACAAAGCGTCGTTGATAAAAATCTGAACTGTATTTGAATTCAACCATGTGGTTCTTCATCCTTTAAACTGTGAGTTCACGTTGGTTTTCACGCAAAAACATCAAAATTTTAAACACAAGCAACATAACGTAGAATTTCATCATGAGGTTTCAGGAGAAGAAAGTTCTCCAGCCATCTGGTCTAACAATCGTCGATCACAGCTGTCGTGGTCATGAAGAGATTCTTTTAAAAAGAAAAGAAAAGTTATCGAAAAAAAAAATGAGTACGAGTAGGCTACATCGCAAGGGAGTGCGCGTCGATGTAAGCTTACGGTCAGCTGTTAGCGTAACGGGCCCACATATATTGCTATGCTGAGGTGATATCCTCATTTCTGTTTGTTTACGTTGCTTGCTTGTATTATGCCTGATTTCCGGTTGTTGCTGTTGTTGTTGTTGTTTTTTTTTTTTTTTTTTTTTTTTGTTGTTGCTGTTGTTGTTCTTGTTGCCTTTAGTTCCTCCTTTCTATAAACAACAATAAAAACAAATGAAAAATATTCAAGAAAAGACAAAAAGAAAGAAAGAAAGAAAGAAAGAAAAGTACTTTTTTTTTTTTTTTTTGCAAAATAAACGGACAGACCCTGCCAGAACGGTTTTTGTTGTTGCTGTTGTTGCAAGTGCTGATGTCGTTGTCAATCGTCGTCGTTTAATGTGGTTGTTGTTTGCTCGTTTGCTTGTTTTTGTGTGTGTGTGTGTGTTTTTTTTTTTTTTCTGTAGTTATTTTGTGCTCGTTCGTTTGCTTTGCATTTTCATTGTTTCTTGTTCCCTTCCCCACCATCTCCACTACCCTCAAACCCTCCCCAACACAGGCATCTCCGATAGATCAGTTCCTGTGACAGGCATTGAAACCCCCTCCCCCCCCCCCCCCCCCCCCCCCCCCCCCCCCCCCCCCCCCCCCCCCCCCCCCCCCCCTCCCGAAAGGTCTATTCCGGGCGGTGGGCAATATACATTGTATAACACCACATCATCCCATCATCATCAGTGGATGCTGGCCACACGCACAGATGCTGACAGATGCTGACAGATGCTGCCATCACTCTCGCCCGTTGTCGTTGTTGTTGCCCTAAATGTCGTGGCGGATTTCCCCTGAGTAATAAAGTTGGTGATCTTGGCGAGGGGCAGTTACAACAGTGACAAACAACCCAGCGACAGATGTAGCCTACTGCTTTGCCACCGTTTCCTCTCGTCTTTCTGCCAGCAGGATAGAAACACACACACACACACACACACACACACACACACACACACACACACACACACACACACACACACACACGCACACGCACGCACGCACACCCCCCATCCCCACCCCCCACATCCGCACACGCGCGCACGCGCGCGCGCGCGCGCGCGCGCGCGCACACACACACACACACACACACACACACACACACACACACACACACACACACACCGTGTCCGCAAGGGCTTTAAAAACACACACACACACAACATGTCTCAAATTGATCCAGACCTGCTGATTGTTCTCCTGATCCAATAACCGAGTCCCATCCCCCACACTCCCCCCTCCACCTAATTTTTCGGATCTAAGTCAGACTGCCGACGTCCAATGCTTTACGGGTGCCACCAGCGTCAACGTTGATGTACATCGACAGTTTGCATTGATGATGTTTTGATGACGTCTACGGGTCTGACACGTTATGACGTCGTAGAAGGGGAGCAGGGTTATTGCCCTTGTCAGCCGGGTAATGGCTTGAGTTACGTTCCGTAGATGTCTGTTAAATGCTGGCTGTGATTGAGAGCTATGGCTCAGCAAATGATGGACGGGTCGGTAGGAGGAAACATCACATGCTGTCTCTCTTCATTTCATTTTTTTTTTTTAATTCAACCGTTCATTTATGTATCTATTTATTTATTCATTTATTTATGTATTCATTTGTTTGCTTGCTTATTTATTCATTTCTTCATTACTATGATTGTAATTATTATCTTTTTTTTTTCATTTTTATTATTATAAAGGAACAGGTGGGCTAGATGTAGCGCTGAAAGAAAGGTTATGATAATAACAACAACGGTATATATATATATATATATATATATATATATATATATATATATATATTGAGAAGCATTTACTTATTCCCCATTCACCCACTCAAGCACATACTGTCAGTTAGGCAGAATCATCTCCCACTGCAGATATGAAGGCTTACCACCCCACTATTTCTACAATCTGAGACATAAGAGCAAGCTTTGTTTATAATTCAATATTTTTTGCAGTCATTGCAACACCTAGCTGCTCTGTAGTTGCTGGAATGGTGCTCGGTACTTATCCTTGGAATTTATTGTTTATATATATATATATATATATATATATATATATATATATATATATATATATATAACAGAGAGTTTAAAAACCACAACAGACAGGATAAACAGATTTTCCAAAATTTTCGGCTTTAATGCCTTCCTCAGTGGTGGTGAGTTGAATGGCCGGCGAGTCACACAACATTTATACATGCATAAAAAGGAAGTGAAGGGAGGGGTGGAGGTGGTGGTGGTGGGGGGGGGGGGGGGTGTGTTCGGTGGGGGGGGTAAAATGAGTCCAGCGGCGTAGAACAAGAACAGTTATTGTAGTGAGTTGAGTCCGAAAGGATGGAGAGTTTTCAATTTTCTTATCCAGAATTTTTCCCCACAAATTCTATGCGTGTGTGGCTGTCTGAATTTTTTTTTTTTTTCTATCACCATGCATTTCATGTTGGCCAGGGTGTGGTATATATATATGCTCTTTTCCTGACACATGTACACACCAAGAAATGTTGAAGAAATTGACAAACACAAATCGACATTTATTTAAAGTCTTTTTTTTTTAATCTTGATGACGAACGAAAACAAATACAGGTAACCTTGGTTTGATGGGTATTTAAAAAAAAAAAAAAAAAAAAAAGAAGAAAAAGAAGAAAAAAGCCGACAACCTTCAATTAGGCAGGGAACAGTAAGCAGCAAATGGGAAACAAGTAGAGTGGTAAATTATCTATGCTTCCATGATGTGAGAATGGCACGCCCATACTTCCAAGCGGATGCTGCTTACATACACAAATTAACACTTATTCAAGACTGGCACAGGCTTCTTGATGCAAAAATCACCTACAACCGTTTAGGACGCCGCTGTGAGACAGAACAGTTTACACGATTAAGAGATCGCGAACAGCCAGTCAGGTCAAGGTTTTCATGCCTCTGCGATTCTGAGGTCACCTTTACCAGCAGGACAGGCCTCTTACCGAACAGCACGTGCGAATCGGTGATCGAGAGTACGAGTTGAGCATACAGTGATTGATCAATCCGAAGATGTTATTCTTTATGGTGCATCGTGGGAAAAGGCAATGGCGGTAAATAATGAAACAAGATGTCCTCCCTGACACTGGTCCTTCAAAACAATTTTGGTCTGTTTGTATCAAAGACGGAGTGGATAGTAAACGTAAGGAAGTTGAATCAGAGATCTGATTGTTCAGAATGTGTCTCTGGTGTTCCTCTCTCTCTCGCTCTCTCTCTCTCTCTCTCTAACATATTCCTGTATGCGTCGGGCAGGGTTATTGGCCGAATTCTGTTAACGTCTACGTGATTGGTAAACAATCATATGCTCACTTCATCAGTTGTTTACCTTCAGTTAAGGGGGCCTTGTGGATAAAGCGCCCCCTTGCCCCAATAAGGGTGACCATCACTTCATCTGTTGCTTGGATCCCACCGATGGCTGAATTTTGTTTCCCCTCTACCATCCTTTCTCCCCTCCCCGTCTCGTCCCAGTAAACTTCAAATATAGTCTGAGCGCTAGTCTATCGGATGAGACGATAAACGGAGGTCCTGTGTACAGCATTTGTGCACGTGCATCGAATGTAAGAGATCCCACGGGACATGGGGAGTGGTCCCCGGCAAATTTTCTGAGAAAACTTCACTTTATAGGTCAGCTAAAACAGACACTCTAAGGGGGGGGGGGGGGGGGGGGGGGGGGGGGGGGGGGGGGGGGAAGCACAAAAGTCAGGTGGCGCTGTAACAGTATGACGTAATGTTCCCTGCGCGATGAAATCCAAATGTCATATTGAAATCTATCGCGGCAACAACACCATATAATACAGTCCATCCACTACAGCGCAACTCAAAGCAATGCCACGAAACACAATGCAACAACACATACAACACAGTACAGTGCAATGCAATACAACACAAAGCAAATTAAAAGCAATTTAATACAAGAAGACAATACAATGCAGAGCAATGCAATGCACTACAATACAATACAACAGAAATTGGGTCAGGGCTTCTAGGACGAGCTGAACGTGCGATCCAGACATTGCCCCCCCCCCCCCCCCCCCCCCCCCCCCCCCCCCAACCAGTCAGA
>JADBJO010006045.1:62500-92500 GCA_016801955.1 Conus betulinus
TGTCTGTCTGTCTGTCTGTCTGCCTGTCTGTCTGTCTGTCTGTCTGTCTCTCTCTCTCTCTCTCTCTCTCTCTCTCTCTCTCTCTCTCTCTCTCTCTCTCTCTCTCTCTCTCTCTCTCTCTCTCTTCATTTGATGTATAATTTGAAAACCTGTAATATAAAGAAAACGCACATTTCGTCACATAGAGTTTGAAAAACAAACAAACAAAAACACTATTGCAGAGATCGATATCTTAAAACAAAAAGTCGTATTTCGGCATCGTATCCTGCATCTTAGTTCAGTAACCAAACGCCTGAACGATGGGCCCTGATAACAGTGCTAGCTATTTCTAAATGGCAATAGAAAAGTCTCAAGGAACTAAATCGACACCAAAACAACCGCTACAAAGACATCAAGCGCGGTATTTATTGCGATAATGTTACACTTTGCAGATTTAAACGACTGGAAAACAAATGTCATCATCTATAAAAGTCAGCAGACTTCAATAATCAAACTTTTCATGTCAGTGGTTAGTTTTTCTAATCAGTGGGGGGACTGAGTGATTTCTGATGACATTATCTCGTTGTATCTGATATTATCTGTATTATATGTCACACACGCACGCGCACACACACACACACACACACACACACACACACACACACACACACACACACACTCACACACACACACACACACACACACACACACACAACTACACACACGAGTACGGACAAACACAAAACACAAGTTTCACAGAACAACTACAACATATTCTATGACTGCACTGTTTGCAGTGCGTACCAATGGATGTCCTACAAACATTTGGCAGCAAAACGATCAGCTCGTTTGAGCAGAGAATAAGAAACATTGCGCGAAATCAAAACGTCAAGCGCAAGGAAATACATGATGTCTGTGACAGACCTAGAAACATTCATTGCTAATAATCGTTTTTTTATCCGTCAGTCTCATCGTATAGTCTTTGCGATGACTGCTTTTGGCGACATGTGGTGTTCTGCACTTATACCTGCAAATAACATCTTTATTTTTTTTGAAGAATTAGAAGTGACGATCGAGTGTGTGAAATACTAATTGACGAGGACAACGTGAAGTGACAGAAATTTTTATTAAGTTAACTATTCGTAAAAAGAAAAAAAAAAAAGAAAACAAAAAAAAAAGTAAAAAAAAGAAAAAAAAAGGCTTTAGGAACAAAAGTGTACCCTTCTGTGAAATACATGACATATGCATCTGAAAGGAGCAAGAGACCATATCTCTTCCAAACATCTCGAACAGAAAAATCTTTATGCTATGCCGCCTTCTGCTCCCCCCCCCCCCCCCCCCCTTTTTTTTTTTTTCTAGGGAAGGTGGTGGTGTGGTGGTGGTGGTGGGGGGGGGTGGGGGGGGGGGGGGGGGGTAAGAGGGTAGATAACTGGATTGATACAGAATGTGAAGTTATGCTTTCTTTGCACTCTACTTTGTTATTCACTTTTTTGTTGTTGTTTGTTTTTTTTTTTTTTTTTTGTCCGCCATTGTTTTGATTCCCCCCCCCCCCCCCCCCCCCCCCCCCCCCCCATGGAATAATTGTATTTCCCCTGAGCTGTGCTTCTACCGGAAGCACAACCCGCACTTCCTGTATACCTGATTCCAGTGGTTTTGATTCAGGTACGTAAAATTCTGCTTTTCTACCTTTCTGCTGTGTATGATCGTTATTTTGCGGTGTCATACTATGGAAAATTTCGTTCTGAGTATTTTCCTGTCGGAGGAGGACGGCCATGGTAGCTGGACTGGCATTGAGAGTGACGTGACAACACACTATTCACTCCACTCATGGTCTGCTCAGCTTTTAATTTAAGTGATGGGTAAAGACGTAGGCAAAACGCCTGCTTGATCAGGGACGTTGAAGTCAAACCACTCAAACCTCAGACGACTTAAGTCAGTCTTTCCAACAACACAAATATCGTCTCTGAACCTCAAATAGTGAAATAGAAGAGAACAACGAACTTTAATGAATAATGATCAATTGTGTACTTGTGCGTGTTGCATACAGCTTGTTAAACGACCCCTCTTTGTATCCATGGATTTCATTTAGTTGTTCTACCGAGAGAATGGCAGTTCACTCCTTGAGCACCAGTCAGTGAGACAGACCTAAAACAGAGCTGCTGAAGACCATAGGACTTTTCCCTTTTTGTCAATGCTGTCATATCAGAGATAGAGTAGAAACCCGTGTGACAGCAGAATTTATGTACATACATTCATCTTAAGTATGAACTAAACTAATATAAACAGATAAAACTATGTTCTAAATACACACATAGCAATAATGAATTTTGACTAAAGATATTTTCAGTGCAATTGGCTTTTAACCCTGACAGTGCTCTGTATATCATTTTAAACTTTAAAGAAATGAGGTTAAAATCTAGGACGGGAGACTCATCACACTCCACACTTAAGAATTTGGCTTCTGCACACATATTATTTGCACTAGATATGCAAAGCTGTACATTTTTAGAAACTAGAGATGTTGTAGAATCTAGTGAAATAACTGAAAACACTGTAGGTGGTACCTACTGGAGACTGACCTCAAAATATGTTATAAGCAGAGAAAATTTCTGAAAAAGTTATTTGAAAAGTAAGTCAAATGTTAGGAGAGGTACAGTTTTTCTTCTGTACTACCTAAACACATATAAACACAGATAAAATGAAGAAGAATATGTGCTGGAAACATGGGAAAGATGATTATTCTCTTGATTTGAGCTATGTATGATGAATTATGCCTCAAATGATACCTATAATTCGCCTCAAATGATAAACCTATAATTCAGCATCTGGACAATCAAACTTGACTGTATTAGGAAATGGGGTTTGTGCAGGCTTATCTTGAAGTTAGATAGCTAAAACTATATATTTTTGTAAACTAGAGATAATGACAAATCTGGAAAAAAAAATTACAAGACAGTACCCGGATGGTATGGTAGCTGAATATTCTTCACAGTGTAATTCAGAACAATGGTGAAAAGGTAAACCAAAACGTCAGTCACATTGTTTGAAAACACCACAGTTTTCCTGCTTGAATGTTGAAACACTTGAAACGTGAGAGAGAACAAGAAGAACATGTCATTGAAATATATACACAACAAAATTAGGGCCTTGGTCTACTGTGGAAAGCTGAAAAGCACTCTGGGCAGAGTTCCCATATCACATCCAGAACATTCCCAGCCAGAGTGCACACGAGTAGGATGGCCAGCAGCACAGTTCCTCTTTCTTCACCTCCTCTCTCAGCATCACTGTCCTCTGTAGTAGTGCTTCCAGATTCTGAATCACACAAGAAAAAAAACATATATCCTAAGTCTTTATTCATTTTATTGTTCCATAATGGTGCAAGAGTTGTTACAGACAGCTTGACTCAGTTTCCACTAATTAGTCTAATTTTCAGAAAGAAAAAAATATGAACAGCATTACTTATTCATTCTATGAAAAAATGAAGTCATGCATAAAATCATAAATAAGAATAAAATCTGAATCACTAGCATATAAGGAAGGGGAAGGCCTGTAGCTTTCCATGGAGAGACACACCCACTCGTGATATGCCCACATTGTTCCCAAACTAAAAAAAACGACAAACAAAAGTTATAAATTGTTCTCTTCAAATTACCATTTTTTATTCATCTTTAAAGTGCTTTCAAAACTCCTATAATCACCCAGAAACGATCCTCTAAGTTTGATCAGGACAAAGCCTATCACTCCTGTAAGTAGCCATGTACCCTGCCCCCTCCATCCCTCCCACCCCCCTTCCTTCATGTGGCAGACCAACAAATGTAAAATAACCAATGACCACGGGCAGCAAGCGTTCCATCACTCGACAAACAAAATAATCAAAGTTTATCAACTCACCTGCTTCGCTTTTGTTACTACTGCTTTCAGCAACTGATTCTTCACTCATGCCACTTCCACTCAACTCCTGCTCAAACTCGGTTGCTGATTCACTCATTATTTCAGTCAAAACAGATGAAAAACTTTGAGATAACTGACTGACAAGGTTGGCTGGTGCACATTGGATACTAGCAAGTCATGTGAACTGATCAACCCGGATGTTTAGCGGTGGTGGTATAACGGTTCTCGTCTGAGCCACGATTGTGGCCCATCGCACTTGGGTGGTAAAGCCACTATTGTGGCCCATCGGCGGGTTAACAACTAAAACTTTGGCACCCCCAAAAGCTATAACTGAGCCATGAGCAAGGTTCCAAACCCCTCTAGGACTGTAGCTGTATTGAAAAATCAGAAAATGTTTTAGTTTTGTGCACTGACATGAAACATTGCGGTTATGATATTAATTCAAATGGATGATGTTATTGTCATGAGACTGTTAATAATTTTCTCATTTCTCCCATTCAGAACACAGATGGCAAAGTTTGAAGATTTTAATTTGAAATTAGTACTCAAATCAATAAGTTAATCTGTGGATTGTGGCAGTGCATAACATAGAAGCTGAAGAGAGTGAAGAAAAATATCAGCTAAAGGGACTGACTCAAAATGTACATCCCTTCGGCATGACTGGAACTGTTTATTTGGAAGTGCTTGTAATTTTGCTTATTGCTGTGACTCTGCCAGTTCTCTAAGACCAGTGAATACCTTTGCATGCAAGTTTGCCATGCTAATGTTAATAACAATTAGTAATGTGATCACTCTGTGTGTGTGTGTGTGTGTGTGTGTGTGTGTTGTGTGTGTGTGTGTGTGTGTGTGTGTGTGTGTGTGTGTGCATGTGTGTGTGTGTGTGTGTGTGTGTGTGTGTGTGTGTGTGTTTGTGTATGTGTGTGTGTGAAAGGATGAAAACAGGATATGATAAATATGGAATGGGATTTTCAGACCTGCAAGAGCAGTATCAGCTACCCAACCATGTCTTTGTATGACGGATTGGACATAGACAACAAAGAGGGTACAAGCAGCTCCAAGACCGTTCGTGAGTAACTGGATATGATAATTAACCTTGATTATTTGTAGAAATTTTTAGGCAGTTCATCATTGTCTAGTCTGTGAACATTCTCAGTATATGTTTGTTTATAATATCAGTTGATTAGTTAAGAAAGCATAGAATAAACGTTACTTGTACAATGTACACTTTACATCCCGAGTACTGATTTATCTATGTATTACATAGTTGTTTCCCTTGGAACAAGCTCTGTCAACTTGCTGGTTTTTGCTTCTATGTGGTTTGAATATACTGTAATTCAGTGATAATTATTTAAGAAAAAAAAAAATTAAGGGATCAGACTTGGTATAAAAAAAAAAGCCAACTCATATTTAAATGTTTACAGGGTCACAAAAATATTTAGGGATTCATACTTTATAACTGCAAAAAATTTACTGAAAACACACACATACACACACGTGTGCGTGTGCGCCCTCTGACTGGTTCACACACAGTATGATACACAGAGAAAAGGCAAATAGGTAAGAAAAGAGGTTCTAATAATGATATTAATAGAACACTCTAAATTATGCTGAAATTCATCTGTTCGGGATTTTTGTACCAATATCAGTAAAGTGTTAACTAAAGTGAATAAATGTGAGCACCTATAGTATCATGATTTTAACTGTTAAACTTGATATAAATATAGTGGGATGCCCTCTTTGATTATCATCACAGAATCTCCACTACGTGAGCCATTTCCATCAGTGTTGAAGTATTTACTGCTTGACCATTATCCAGTCGTAGATTGGCCACACTTTCACTGTGTGCAACAGGTTCGTGTGTCCACAACAGAGCCATTTTAATTGTATCGCCCGGCATGTTGCGTGTTGCATGGGTCACTTGAATTCTGTTTCTTTAGCTGGATTATCACCAGCAAGCCACAGTTAAAAGCTGAATTCGAAAAGGTTTTCCATGCGTTTCGCGTTTGGCCGAATCACATGATCTTGTGGTCTAATCAGAGACTGGGTAGTCTATTTTGACAATTCTTTTTGGTTTTCAGTAGAGAAGAGTTCTCGAGCAGAAGTTGTTCATCGATTCCATATGTTCTAAAACGTTGAGAAAGTTAGGCTTTTATCTACTTTGATTGTGGCAGATTGGACAAAAGTGCTTTTGGGTGACTCGCTGCGTGGGGTTATAATGCGTATGGGACAAAATCATTGTGTCACAGTAAAGTAAATTCTTATGTGTTTTAGTGACATACTGGCCTGAATTCCTGTGCATCAGATGGGTATTTCATGTGTCAGAGACAATTTGTGCGTAAGATTTATCACTGATGATAACATACTTTTAGCAGATGGAATGTGCATTCGATGAGGTCGTGTGCATTTTGTGTAAAGTATGCCCACACCAGTCCAGACTTTCATTACATTGTTAGAACTAAGTTATGATGAATTATGACAGTGCAGAGGAAAGCAATAGTTTCAAATTGACATTTAGAGTAACATAGCTGTACAACCAAGTCGGAAGACTTGCCTATTTTTCTTTGAACCAGTATGGAGTTCAGATGTAGTATGTAAAGTAGGATGATATTTCTGCAATGGATTAGTGTACAGTGAACTCAGCTGTTGCAGGGCTGGCCCACAGAATTTGCAGTGCAGTTGCGCTAAGTGTTAGTGTGCACAAACCGTTAATTAACATTATTACCCAAACCTTTAATTCAAACAAACACCATCAGCAACATGTGGCTTGGTTGTCTGCAGGGGTAATTCACGTAATAATTGAAGGCCTCTTGTTCCTCATTCTGCTGGAGGTCTTGTCTTTGTGGCAGTTAAGTCCAGGTTATGTGTTCATAGGTCACTCAGTACATGTAAAAGATTCCATGGCGATGAGGGAGTTCTTCCTGACAACATTCTATGGACAGGTTTCAGAACATTCAATTCAGTCTTGAAGATGAATCAGGATTTGAAGACTTGATAGGGTCTACAATTTTAAATTAATTCCAGTATAATAGATCAAAAGAATATTTCTTTTTTTTTTTTTGTAGCAAGGACTGTCCTGCCCTGATGAAATGTCATTGACTGTCCTCCCCTTTACATAAAACAAAACAACAATGAAAACAAAAAACAGGAAACAGAATACAGAATATGTTGGGTTCAATATTGACCATGTACATAAAATGCGTTTGTGTTATTGGTCAGCAGGAATGTGAAAAGAAGCGCTTTCATTCAGTTTTTTGTTGATTGCAATTTCACAGTTGCAGGAGCAGATATCGAAAAAAGAACAAAACAGTTCTCATTCTAACAGGAAAATGGAGGGTTTATTAAGTGATCAGTGCTGTGGGTATAAGTGTTGTGGAGCATAGAAAATGTTGTTCACAGCAGTGAAAGAAAAAAATTGTGGCTTGTTTTCTTAGAATCCCTGTCTGAACTAGGTTCATAGTGGACCTTAATTAACTTACCTTTCTTGTTACAGTTTTCTTTCAGTGCAGTTCTGAACAAATGGATTTTTCATAACCACTAGCTAAGTGATGATATTTGATCAACAGTGTCCTTTTCCCATACCTGATAAAATGTCAAGGACTGTCTTGCCCTGATGATGTTATGGAGTGTTATGGACTGTCCTGCCCTCCCTGATAAAATGTCATGGACTATCCTACCCTCCCCTGATGAAATGTCATGGACTTTCCTGCCCTCCCCTGATGAAATATCATGGACTGTCCTGCCCTGCCCAGATGAAATATCGTGGACTGTCCTGCCCTCCCCTGATGAAACGTCATGGACTGTCCTACCCTTCCCTGATGAAATGTCATGGACTGTCCTGCCCTTTCCTGATGAAATGTCATGGACTATCCTTCCCACCCCTGATGAAATGTTGTGGACTGTCCTGCCCTCCCCTGATGAAACGTCATGGACTGTCCTGCCCTCCCCTGATGAAACGTCATGGACTGTCCTGCCCTTTCCTGATGAAATGTCATGGACTATCCCTCCCACCCCTGATGAAATGTCATGGACTGTGCTGCCCTCCCCTGATGAAATGTCATGGACTGTGCTGCCCTCCCCTGATGTAATGTCATGGACTGTGCTGCCCTCCCCTGATGTAATGTCATGGACTGTCCTGCCCTCCCCTGATGAAATGTCATGGACTGTCCTGCCCTCCCCAGATGACTTTCCTGCCCTCCCCTGATGAAATATCATGGACTGTCCTGCCCTCCCTGATGAAATGTCATGGACTGTCCTGCCCTCCCCAGATGGACTTCCTGCCCTCCCCTGATGAAATATCATGGACTGTCCTGCCCTCCCCTGATGAAATGTCATGGACTGTCCTGCCCTCCCTGAGATGACTTTCCTGCCCTCCCCTGATGAAATATCATGGACTTCCTGCCCTCCCCTGATGAAACGTCATGGACTGTCCTGCCCTTTCCTGATGAAATGTCATGGACTATCCTTCCCACCCCTGATGAAATGTTGTGGACTGTCCTGCCCCCCCCCCTGATGAAATATCGTGGACTGTCCTGCCCTGCCCTGATTAATGTGTCATGGACTATCCTGCCCCCCCTGATGAAATATCGTGGACTGTCCTGCCCTGCCCTGATGAAATGTCATGGATTGTCTCCTGCCCTCCCCTGATGAAATGTCATGGACTATCCTGCCCTGCCCTGATTAAATGTCATGGACTATCCTGCCCTCCCCTGATGAAATATCGTGGACTGTCCTGCCCTGCCCTGATGAAATGTCGTGGACTGTCCTGCCCTCCCCTGATGAAATGTCATGGATTGTCTTTGCAGCGGGCTGGTCCCCTGGCTACAAGCTGCTGCAGTCTCAGCTCCAGGCCAAGAAAGCCTCCCTGCTGCAGTCCAAGGTACGTGACCAGGGTTTGCTTTCCTGCCAGTCCTCCCCAAGTTTTCTTTGCACTTTTGCTTTTTTCAAACTTCATTCCCAGAATGCCTTTTTAGAAGTATGAGAGATTGAAAATGGTGTCTGCAGGGTTGGAGGTGAAATATTGTCAGCTGGAGTTAAAAAAGATGTTTTTGGAATGGCAGGATCTCCTTGTGATGAAGATTTTTTTTTTTTTTTTTTTTTTAGGGAGCTATATTGGTCTCTGTTGAACTTAACCAGATCAAGCCATAGAAAATACTCCCTCGCTGTCTTACAGACATTGTTGATGACGGGGGATGTAACATGAAAGATGGCATATATATTAAAGAGGACAGCCCTGTCACATTATCTCAGACCAGAGCGATAAGAAGAGTGTAATCTTTGTTTTGACAAGCAACAGGTATCATGGTAGAGTATGTAGACTTGACATTTTTACATTTGTGTTGTCCATCGATTTTTTTTTTTTTCCCCATAATGATCATCTGTGATTCTCTTCAAAACTGTTACTGTTTTAGTTGTGCATATTAGGATGTAAACACAAACATACACACAAAAAAATGTACTCACACTTTCATTCTCTCATGCATGCACACATGGTTATGTAGAGGTCACTCTGGGTAATGTTAACATTGGTTAGGCAGTTATTATACTGTCAGTAACGTAGTGTCATTAAAGAGTGAGTGGTGTCAGAGGCCTGTTAACTTTTTACCTGAATTCTTGAGATTCTGGCTCAATGTCACTTGAATTTACTGTAGAAACAGTATCTGAGGATTTGGGCGTCTTTGATGGATGAAAACAGAGGATCATTGTAGAATGTCTGGCCTATGATCAACAGAGTTGCCTCAGATTCATAGGTCGAATTACAGCAGATTATATAGTTAACCCCAGAATCTGAGGTAGACTTTTAGAACATTGTAAAACTTACCTCAGAATCAAGGGTAGAATTCTAGTAACATGTGTAGAATCAGAAAAGGATTGTAATAGATTATAAACAACTCAGAATCAGAGGTATGTTTGCAGCACACAGTGCTACGTTATCATCAAAATTTGCCTGACATGGCATGTTTACAGATTGTATGATGTGTTATCAGTAGGATTGCTGTACAAACACCTGCAGAGATATGTTGTAGATATTCAAAGTGAATGTCTTCAGAATATATTTCAGAAACAGCGACAGAGTGTTTTGGCACCGGTGGTAGACCTGAAGCGCCATGCAGATGATGGACCCATCAGCTTCAACCTGCAGACTGGGCGGGGTACAAGAAAGCTTTTTTTTTTTTTTTTTTTTGGGGGGGGTGGGAGGTGGGGTGTGTGGGGTGGATGGGTGGAGATCCTTGTGTGTGTGAGTGTGTGTGTGTGTGTGTGTGTGTGTGTGTGTGTGTGTGTGTGTGTGTGTGTATGACTAAATATACCATACATTGCATGCAAGTCTGCTTTGATTTCACTGTCAGGAAAAAAAAAAAAAAAAGAGGAGCAGGTGAATACTCAGGATACAATGCACTCTGAAAAAGCTTTTGGTGCTAATGCTTCAGCAGGTCTGCAGCTGCTTTTTCAACAGGCCTGTGACACTAACGAGGCTGGTCCAGATGATGTGCTATCAGTATTTCAGTGTGCTTAAGAGTGCAGCAGTTCAGCTGACTTGAAGACTGTGAACTGGATCCTCAAAACGAGGGATGCTTCCTCCATGACTGTTTACCAGTTGAATCAGACCGTTTTTTAGCACCTGTCCACGATGCACATCTCTACTTAACCTTCATGCATGCATGTTTTTCACCCGTATCTGGCCGCAGTGTTTGTCTCCCCTGGTGTTGGTTATGGCTGCAACCGGCTACATGCGCTGCATTAGTTTCCCCTCACACTGCGACCTTGTTTTAAGTCAAGGTCGGTCAAAATAAATGGACATCCCTGAGAGGTGTCTGGTGAAATCTTAACAGTAGGATGGGGTGTGGGAAACAATTCATTCACAAGGCTAGGGTCGTGAACTGACCGTATTCCATTGATTTCTAAAAAAAAAAAAATGTGAATACTGGGAGCAGTTTTGGGGCTGAAAATACAAATGCAAGAGGGTTAGTCTGATGCAGTTGCAAGGTGGCTTATAACACAATGAGAGGCACACCCAAGAAGCATGGTCTGAGGTGCTTGGCCACTTTTAAAGAATTTCAGCGTTTCCTGCTTAGTTCTGCAGTTCATCTTAATGGGGATGTTGGCGATGAAAATGATTGAAATAAACTGAGGTAAATACAGTAGGCCTTTTGTAAGCAAGGGGAGGACAAGGTTTGAAAAAGTGAATGGAATTGCTGAGGTATATTTCATTTATATGTTCTGGATTTAAAATCAGCAATGGAACATCATTCCAGTATTGTGCTATAGATGACAAGAAGAGTTGCAGCAAAATACTTAAATAACCTTGTGAAAAAAAAATGTAGATAGCATCAACACAAATGATACAAGTCTCACTACTCTTGCAGTATTATTATTGTCTCTGTGTTATTAAGTTTGAAAAGAAACATCACTGGACAGTGTTATGTGTTGAAGCTGTTTGATGTAACATAAGTGGCATGATTGCTGATGTGACGTCATAAGATCCCATTTCTTTTTACTAAGACACATGACCTAAATGTCCTGTGTTCTAGGACACACACGCAGCAAATCATGAAATTGATATAACAAGAATAGTTCGTTTACACTTCTTAAAACAAAATGACACTTTATTTGCAAGACTATTGACATTTGCATTTTCTGACATGGGGTAAAAGAACAGGCACTTTTTAGTCACATTTACCTGACACCAAACTGGCCTCTGGGAGCAAATTCATCACTCGCCAGTATCCACAGTGCATTGTTTAGACTAGAGAATTGACATGAAGGTGAGTTGATGGTAGAAAGCGCTCAGCACTCACATCTTCAAATTTGTGTGCAGGAGTCTAATATGTGAACTCTTTGTGAGTTTTGTTTAGCAAGCAAGTGCAGTACTGAAGTTGAGTGATGCTGTCATGTGTTGCTTGTGACCCATGGTGGTGCTGGCAGATGGAGAGGGCAGCTGCCCCCATGGTCCCTACCAGTGCACCCATCTCCATGACCCCTGCCAGTCCTTTCATCGGCTCCGAGGCTGTGCCGTCCTTCACAGGGGTCACCGATGAGTATAATCCCCTGGTGCCCAATGAATATGAAGAGCTGGTGAAGAAAAAGAAGGAGAAGAAGGAGGAAGAAAGGCGGAAAGACATTGAGGAGAGGTAAGACAGCATAATGAAGATTTGTGTCCCATTGTTTTTGCGTTGTTTTGGAGTGTGGGTTTTTTTTTTGTAATGTAGAAAGAGATGTTAATTTTCATGAACATATTACATCTGATCAGGGGCTAGGTGCAAAGGTTAAACGCTTGTTTAGAAATATGAAGAGACCTCTAGTTCCAGGTTTGAATCTCACGTGTTCTAGTGCATACTTGGACAGAGGTACTAATTTATTCCTGTACACTCTGTTATCAGTTTCTGTTGAATTTTGTTCAGATTTACTGTTACTTAATTCTTCTTACAATGAAGAAAATCTGTGAACATTTACACCCAGCTCAAGCAAATATCACTGAAGACTGCACGATTTACTGATGCCAACAATTCACCACAGCTTCAGAAACTCATCAGCTATGGGTCAGTCATCTGCATTGTGTTGATGAGTAGGCGATCAAAAGGTACCATGTTGGGAGTTGATTTTCCTTCCTTCACATCTGCTTATTTAGAGCAATGATTCACAGAGGGGGTGACAGTTGGAAAGGAAATTTGCTCATGCCGAAATCCCAGACAGCTGCAAGAAAATGTGTGAAGAATAGTTTTTTGTTGTATTATTCTCAACAGTACCTGTGCCACTGAAAGGTGGTGTAATGCATGCCAGGTACACTGCTTGTGAGCTTCATATCAAAGCATTTCATGGCAGACTAGTTGATGGACATCGTCACACTATTGTACAAACCTGCATGAAAACTACAAGCCACCGTGTTGCAGTGTTTTGCTTTGTAGATTCCTGGTTGGAAGGTTATTGGGTTCGACTTTCATCAGAGTTATTTATTAGTGGGATTTTTTTTTCCCCCCAACAGCTCCTACTATATCTAGAGCTGAGTTTGCTATGGCTCATTTGGGAAGACTGGGATCACACAGTCGGCTTTATCCACTTCATAGATGCTTACAGAGTGTTGCTCAGATTTCCAGACCAACACACTGCAGCAGAGCATTTAAGATTATGCAAGAAGCATTTTAAGTGAGGAACTTTTTAAAGCTTTTAGGAAACGTTTGCATTTTGCATCTTTTCCTTCCTCCTATCCCATTTCCCCTGGGCAGTTGGGTGACTGAACTGAAGACTGACAGCTGTTCTGCTGTGGTGTGTGTGACTGCAGGCGTTTGAAGAGGACAGGAGACGGGAAAGAGCTGGACAGCCTACGCAAAAGGAAGGAAGAGGAGGAGGATGAGGAAGATCGACAGAAGTAGAGGTACAGAGGAGTGGACAGTGGATGGATGGATGGATGAAAATCTGTACATCTATCTGTATTTGCATCCATGTGTGTGTGTGTGTGTGTGTGTGTGTGTGTGTGTGTGTGTTGAATATCCTTGTGAATATCCCTTTTTGACAAAATGCTTTTTGTTATTCATGCTGCTGTCAATGTCTTCATTTCTGCTAATTCAGTCATGGTTTTTTGTTAATCATCATTACCTGAGTATGGGAAAAAGTGAAGTTTTTCTTCTGTTGTATGTATTTTTTTATTATTGTATCAAAAACATCAGCTAGAACAACTGCCAAGTGTGACTCGCTTGTAGTTATTCTTGTACTCACTTCAACCATAAAGTACAAAAATTACTATTTTCTTGTATATTTTCTTCTTCTACGTTGTCTTCTTTTTCTGCTTCTTCTTCGTCCTTCTCCTAAAGTCCATGAGGAGTCACAGGGGCACCACACTGAAGAACAGTTCCTCAGGTTCCTCCAGGTTTGTTGGTCATGTGCCAAGGCCTGGGTCTCAGTAAATGTTTTTCCTGTCCACTCTGCAGTACTTTCGGTCCATCGTTTTGTCTGTCTTCCGTAGTCTTCATGGTCAGGTCAGGGGTTCTTTGCTTCTGGTTAGTCTACATCCTGCACAAAGGAGTATACCCCTAAAAGAAAGTTTGCCATGGAGAGGCA
This sequence comes from Conus betulinus, assembly GCA_016801955.1. Lineage (NCBI taxonomy): Eukaryota > Metazoa > Mollusca > Gastropoda > Neogastropoda > Conidae > Conus > Conus betulinus. The sequence continues at coordinate 76,421 of JADBJO010006045.1, forward strand.
TAGGAACTGCCAAGTTCGACTTAACCCAAAGAACTAGATGTGACCAGCCACCGTGGCGATGTGGTTAGCGTTGTGGACTCCCAGCTGGGAGGTCGTGGGTTAAATTCCCATCAGAGTCATGTGGGATTTTTCTGCCCGGACCGGCTCCTACCCAGACTTGAGTTTGACTGGGACCACACAGTCGAGTTTCATCCACTTAATGGATGCGTCTCTGAGAGTGTTGCTCAAATTTCCTGACCAACACTGCAGGTGTCTGCATTGCTCATGCCTGGTTGATGCCAGAATACATTTTGAAAGATAGTGTAGAGTACAGCCCTGTCATGCAGTCTCAGACCAGAATGGAAATCTGTAGCATTATCTTCATCATCCTCATTCTCATTGATCAATATGAAAGAACAAGTCTCAAATTCTGTGGCCCTCCGTGCCCCCCACTCATGGTGAGCTCTGTTTTGATGTCCTCTCCACGTCTGTGGCCTTGGTTTGATTCTGTCGGGGTCACCGGTATTGACAGATCCATTGGGGCCTCTGGACGTGGTGGTGCCCTCAAGAGGGAGAGCTCACTTACGCTGGCTCCACGACTAAGCAATTATTGTCATCAGTATGGGGCTTAGAAGGTGGTGTCCTGCATATGTTGGATCAGAGCAGGCACCACTGAACACCACTGAAGTGACTCGGCAGCAGTGCAGTGTCTCCTTCGGTGGGTTGCCCTTTGATGATTTGACATTGACTGCTCCCTGTGGGTTGCCGGTGCCGGGGGCTGTGGTGGGACTGACTGGGCTGTGGCTGTGGATGGGGTGTGTTGGAATGAGCGTGTGGGTGCACGCCACTGACGTGGCACAGAAGATGGGACAGTATGAACAAACACAAAGAACACCATATGGAAGAATGAAATATAGATCTGTAACTTACCTTGACTTTAAGACAGAGAGAGAGAGAGAGAGAGGGTTGGCTTGTTGCTGGTACACGCATTCAGATATGAACGTTGTATTCCTTACATGTCTTGATCGAACAGTTTTCTGTAATGATGGGGGGTGCTGTGCCCTCTGTTGACTGTCTTCATTAATTCAGGGGACAGGCACACCTTTTCAGTGACCCCCCCCCCCCTTCCTTCCTTCCCTTCCCCCAGCCCACAGGATTACTGATTTGGCTCCAGTATGTTGACAGATTGCAATTCATGGTACACAAGTTGAATGACTCCCTGGCACAGCATTTGTGTTTGTTTCATTGACTTTGTGGATCGTTCCTGTGCTTGGTATGTCATGTCAGTGATAGTACACACACGTATACACACACACACACACACACACACACACACCCATGCACCCATGCACACACACACACACACACACACACACACACAATTTTTTTTTTTCATTTTTGTTTCAGGAGCAGGTGGAGCTGCCATTGCCCCTCCGCCCTCTGTGTTAGAAGACACAGAGATCAAACGTAAGCATGAAGACAGACTGGTTCCAATACAGGGGAAGTAAATGTGGTTGAGGCATTGTGTCTGTGGATTGGTGATGTGCTTGTTATTTGTCAAGATTTTTCACGTCAGTCTCATCTTGCCTTGAACTGTTTTATTCCTGTCTGTCCTGTATATTTTCCTTTCTTTTACTGCTTTTTGCTTTTCCCCTGTCCAATTTCTTTTTCAGTTTTCTATTGCTAGTATGTGTGTGAGGTTTCTGTTTCAATGTATCTTAGTGTGTGTGTGTGTGTGTGTGTGTGTGTGTGTGTGTGTGTGTTTAAAAGAAAGAAAATCAATCTGTCACTGGTCTAGGAGCTTGCTGAGATTTGTGGGGCCATTACACAGAAGAATGTTGCACTTGCTGCATCGGTCTAACTCTGTTTAAAAAAAAAAAAAAAAGGGAAAACAAAAAAAAAAAGAAAAAAAATGAATAATTATCTTTGACTGGATTGTATTCTTAATGAGTCAGTATTACTTGGTTTGTCTCACACAGTCTTGCTATGGTCTCATTTCAGCTGTGGACAAACCAGAGGGGATGAACATGCTGTGAGTATGAGTATGATCTTTTGTCCACGGCATACAAACACATAAGTGAAGTGAGCACGCACATTACTGAACAATGCATGGATACTTTCAGCCTTTGAAAACTGACTGGCCTGCTATCAACACAACTTGACCAGAGACAAATATGGGCACATTCAATTCTTTTTTTGTGTGCCATGATACAGTACAGTGAGAATGACTTTGAAAATATCGGGTCAGATTACAAATGAACTTACAGAGCACAAAGTAACTATGTGCAGGCACATGCTCTAGTGTATGTGCATGGGTGGGTGCTTTTCCATGTGGGTGAATGTGTGTTGATGTTCTAACTTTTGGTATTTTATTCCTTTTTATGAAAACTGTTTAGCTTTATTTTCTTGATATTTCTGTGTAAGCAGTCAGCTGCTCCCTTGACATTAGTGTGTACAAATATCCCATTATCATCAACATTATGTAGATATTCTTCACCATTTATTGTGCCATCTCTTCAAAATGGCCGAAGGACCCACCTCCCCCAAACCAACCAAAGTTTAGTAAGCTTAAGTTTTGCTTACATTTACGCTAGTATGAGTTTTGATTGCTCTGTGTTTGGAAAGTGATTTTGAATTTGGCCACAAACTTTCAGTGGTGATTTTTTTTTTCTTTTTTTTTTTTTTTTCCCTCCAAGTTATTTCAATCACTGATTTTGCAGGCATGAGTGACTTTTTGTCAGCATGTAGGAAGAGAGACTATCTTTTCCTCTGGTTTAGGATCAACTGAAAATGGTTTAGAAGAACGAAATGTCATTTTCTACCAAGTTCGAAGTTGACATCTGCTTGGATGTTCATTCTAACTGTTTGTGTGTGAATGTTGGCTTACTTCCATTGAAAATTAGGGCGACCCGTGACACCGTTCAGGTTTAAAGTTCAGTATTTGGGTGCAGGAATTCTGTGGCGACCAAGATCATGGCTAAGTATGGTTACCGTGAGGGGCAGGGACTGGGCAAGAGTGAGCAGGGAATGAGCACGGCCCTGTACGTGGAAAAGAAGACCAGCAAGAGAGGTGGCAAGATCATCCACGAGAAGGATCTTCCCAAACGTAGGTGGTGGAGCCTGGTCTTGTGTGTCGTCTGCTTAAGTCCTTTTCAGGGAGTGAGGTGGGAGGGTACTTTCTGTTCATCATTGTGATTAAAGACAAGGTTGTTTTCTTGCATGTCTTGGTGTGTACGTGATTATGTGTTCGTAGTGATTAAAAACTCATTTCACTGGATGTTAGCTTTGTGTGATGAGAAGGCTGGTTTCCTACAGGTTCGTGTGCCAAGTTCCAAGACATGCTCTCTCATACAGTACGCAAACATATATATTCTGTCTGTCTTGCGTGCGCACACACATGCACATACTCAGAGTCTCTGCCTCTCATCCTTACTGATGTGTGTATCGCATCCTTCAGGACTTGATGCTTCCCAGCAAAAATCAACTCAAGTCAAAATGCCCATGTCAAAGAAGACAGGCTTGAAGATGAATGTTTTTCACTATCGATGCATGTCAGAATGTCCATGCTGAGCTAGAGGACCCGCCTGACTGTGGATGGTTCTTTGTGTTGCGGCTTGCAGTGCAGGCGCAGGAGATGCCGCCGCCCCCACCTCCCCCCTCCAACACCAACCTGATGAAGAACCCCTCCAAGGTCATTCTGCTGACGGTAAGTCATCCAATTGGCAGTCGCTGTCATTTGCCACACACATGCTGGCACAAAATAGTGTGCAAGGGGTGGGGGGGGGGGGGGGGTGGGGGGGGGTTCTCTGTCACGAGTAACAAACAAGGAAGGTCATTCTGGCTGTCATGGTGAACCAGTGATGTGCACAGACTGCCATGCTAATGCTGTGTATGGTAACCATTCAGGGTCTGCATGGTCCGTTTTAGATTTGGGAAAAAAAAAATTGAGAAATCAGAGGTACCCTTTGTGAGGCCTTTTATGTCAAAAAAAACAAACAAAAAGTGACTTGGGTTTGTAAAAGTTTGCAAATATAATGCTGTAAATTTGATGTTATCCCTTAAAAGAGAGAGAGAGAAAAAAAAGAAAACAAAAAACAGAAGAACAAAGAGGAGAAGAAAAAAAATTCAAAGAATAAAGAAGAAACGTGGTGTGTGGTTCTTGCAAGTGAGTTCACTTTCCGTCATTGATTCAAACATTAAGTAAGGAAACTTTTTAGTTATTTTGAGGAACTTTGGAAGTTGGACTCACAAAGTGGATCATGCAGTTTTAAAATGATTTCATGCATTAAAATGCAGAGACAAGGTAAATCAAGGTAGTTTCAAAGTAGCGCATGGCCAGCTGGAAATTGGGAGATGGAAAAAGATGTTATAAAACAGGCACAACAGGCTTCAACCTGTTAAATAAAGAAACTCACTTTATTTTTTTCAAACTTTTTCTTTTGTACGATCTTCCATTTGGAATCACAAAGTAACTAAATACCAAATCAGTATAAAATCTTTTCCACATGAGGACTGAAGAATGCTGTGTATATGGGAGCATTTGATGAGGATTAGAGAATGGATGCTGTGTACATAGTATTGCATTGATTGGCTGAGCAGAACATGGTGGGGCCAGGGGAGGTGGATGAAGACCTGGAGCCGGAGACTGCTGAGGAGTGCAGCAAGTATGGCAAGGTCACCAAGGTGGTCATCTATGAGGTGAGTGACCTGCATGCACAGCTGTGTGTGTGTGTGCATGCGTGTGTGTGTGTGTGTGTGCATTGCAGGCAAACCAACTGCATGAGAAAAACAAAAGAGAAACTGGGGGTAAAAAAGAGCAACCGAAGGATGGGTGTGGGTTTGAGGCAGGGGAGACAGGGGAGGAGGGGGGGGGGGGGGTGTGAGTTTACATCATAACTCGGTGCTTCCAAAATCAGTAAACCATCTGAACCATATTCTGTAGTAGCAGCTGTCAGTGTAGAAATAGCTGAGGGCAAATACGTTTAGAAAATACACCAGTTTTTCTAGAGGGTACTCTAGACAAGTGAGAGGTTCAAAACATTGAGGATCACGATAATGATTAAAAAAAGAAAAGACTCCAGAAATAAATAGAAAAGAACGGACACAGGAGAACATGAACTAAATCTACCCGTTTCATGCAGGAGGAAATAAATCAGTTTGTTCAGATGATCTCAACGTATTTTGAAAACTGTTAGCATAAATAGAATATGTTTGAGGGACTGAAAGCAGTATGTTGAGGGGAGGGGGGGGATGGGGCGATCTAGAGATGGAAGTTCTGAAATGGTAATTGCACAAATGGATTTACCATTTTGATGTGCTTTTACTAAAGAACAACAACTCTTCTTCACTCTCACATGTGAAATGCTTCTTCAACAGCATGCAGATGTGTAGGAACAGTTGCGGGGACTGTGGACCCAGAAATAATGAGAAAATAAAAGAAGAAGCAAGAGGAATTTCCATGGTAGTTGCTACAAGATCAGGAATCCCTCTGTTTTCTGCTGCATAAAAAAGGACTGCTTTGACAGAAATGTGGAAGACTCAAACACAATCTTTATAGAAAATAAAATCATTATCATTAAAAAATCAAAAAAATATCAGTTTTAGGGTAAACAAGTTTCAGGAAAAACTAACCGTATGGCTTTGTTTTTGGGAGGAAAGAATAGGTGTATACCTGGTGCAGTTGTGTTTACAGACTCACTGACAGGGGTTTTAGTCGGTCATTTTAGTGTGTAATCCTTCTCACACACTCTCCATGTGTTCAACATCTACAAACTGACATGTTAAAAGCCATGCTGGTAAGTGCAGTGTGCTTGTTCTTGTCCTTGCCAAGTTGAGTTGAAGGGAGTTGACTGTGTGTTCAACTTTCGTGCAAAATGCTTGAAAGTGTGAAGACTATGAGAATGAATGTGTCGTCATGCCACTTTTAAGTGACACATGGCATTAGTGCTGAAACCGATAGTGTGGAGAGTGGCATGCCTTGAAACAACAACATAAAGGCTTCACAGGTCAGTAATATATACAAAATATTCACGAGGTACAGCGTGTGTATGTCAGGAGAATGTCTCAATTCGTCATCTTTTATTTGAATGCCAATATACTAACCCCAGCTTATAAGGAGAAGAATATTTTTATGAATAATTCTGACAATGTTGATAGTGTGGTAAAATAACCCTTGCTTTTTTGGTATTGCTCTTGTTATTGCTCATTCCCCAGTTGCAGAACTATGTGAAAAAAAACATTTGAGATATGTGTGTTAAGAGTGATTTTTTTTTCCTGGGGGTTGGGGGGGGGGAAGGTGCTGACAGTACAATGGAATGTATATTGCAGTTTAAAGGTCTAAGATCATCTTGTGATGAAAAGACATTAAATAAAACTACTGAACTGAACTGAACTCACAGGTCAGTATATAGCTTGGAAAATTTTCTGTTATCTGTACGTGTAAGCTGACAATTTCCTTTTTTTTTTCTTTTATTTGTTCAGTAGTAGACTAGACTAGAGGTAGAACTTTGTTATCTGTAAGATCAGCGGAGTATGCTATACATGTTAAAGATAAAGGAAAACAAAGCAGAACAGGTCATGGCACATAATCGAGTCTAATAACAAAATTTTAGCGAGGAGAGAGAGGTGCTAGAGCAGACTTCAGTACCAGCAATCATTCTAGAGCCTGAACAGGTCTTTGAACATTCGAAGATTAACGAGCTCTGGGCCCTGAAGTCCACAGTAGCCTTACATGCTGCTTCTGCTGTATGTTCCCCATTTTGGCTGAAAATGGTCGCACAGTTGCAAACAAGAATGACTGTATTCAAAGCACAGTTGTAATGATTTTATTTTGATTTCTGACAAAGAGACAGCTGTTTAAGGATGTTTCTCATGATGAAAAGATACCTCATGAGCAGCTGGTAAATCCATGCGTGCATTCTCCCCTTCAGGGACTCTCTGATCATCATCAACAGTTGAAGTGGAAATGGGATTAGCGACTACAATAGGTAACGGTTCACATCTTGAGTGTGGGAGATTGCAAGTCACTGCAGGCATTTCTTGTTTGCTCAAGACCAGTTTATATCCTTTTTTTTTTTTTATTTACTTCAGTTCCATTTACATACCAATTTCTGTGTGCTGTTGCAGCTGCCTGATGTCGTCGATGAAGAAGCTGTGCGGATATTTGTGGAGTTCGAAAGAATGGAGTCAGCAATCAAAGGTAAACATTAATTCGATCAAGTTGCAGCCAAATGACCAGTTTGACCCTCAGATCACACAGTTTTTAGCATTTAAAAAAAAAATCATCAAAAAAATCAACTACTTCACCTTGGAGCATGAAAACATACACCATTGGATAGAAGAAAAAAAAAAAATGTTTTTCATTGAGAAGCAGTGATCTATAGACCTGAATAACAAGATCTCATTGCAATTTAATATTGATAGGCATATGTTGATTTTAAGTTTCTTTTCCTTTTTTTTCAGCTATTATTGTGGATTTAAACGGACGTTATTTTGGAGGACGAATTGTTCGAGGAAGCTTTTACAACTTGGACAAGTTCCGCAGAAGTGACCTGGATTGCCCTGTTGAATAAAGTGTGTGTGTGTGTGTGTGTGAGAGAGAGACTGTGTGTGAGAGTATGTGTGTGTTGATGCAGGAAGACTTTAACATGAAACTGAAGCAAAAAAGAAAATCATCATTCACTTGGCGTTTATCCATTAAAACCATTGGAAGAAAATGTGTGTGTTCAGAGTTATTTTGCGCTCATGAGAAAGATTTTTTTTTTCCACCAGCTTCAATTTGCTATCATAGTTTGCAAGTCAGAGCTTAAAATCCTCTGCACGGAGGCAAAAATTTGTCACGAACAACACATTCTCTAACAGACATTACACAAAAAACAAAATCAGTTTAGAACAAATGTCCCACAATCAGGTAAAACCTGCAAAGAGCAAGTCTGATTCCTGAGTGTGTCTCGTAAGATCACCATGTCATGGGTTTGAAATAAACAGCCAGTGGAAGCTCGCCTTGCTAACACCCCCACTGTCATACACACTCTTCTCTATTTTTTGCGCCCCTCCTTATGAAGTTTTGGAGGATATCCACCCCACCAGCATCATTCTGCGCTCAATGACACATAATTCCCCTCCATTTTAAGCATAACAATCTTCAGCCCTGATAATTGTGTATGAAAGGAAGAATGTGTGTGTGTGTGTGTGTGTGTGTGTGTGTGTGTGTGTGTGTGTGAAGCAACGAAGCTGTGGTTCAAAATTCAGTTCATTTTTTTCTAGATTACAAAACACCAAATAGAACTTCTGTGTCTGCATGTGTGTGTGTTTGTGTGCGTTTCACAGAAAAAGAATTTTCAGCCCTACCGACACATTTAGCGCTCAAACTGGGCAAAACCCCCCAGGATGAGTAAGTCACTTTCATCTGAACCTGTCTGGCAATGTTGCACAAATTCACTCATCAACATCGCAGAATTTGTGTCTGTCAGGCCTGGTTGATGGTGAGACATACTTAGACCCGTTTACCCTCAAATTGCTGTTGGCATACAACACAATGCATCCCTCAGAGTACAAATCTTAACCCTCATGAAAGAGAGAAGGGGTAGGGGGGAGATTTTACCTTCCAAATTTTTGTAGATGCTGGGGAAAGGGGGTGGGGGTGGAGATCATTTTCACTTGCCATCGCTCGGCAGAAGATGGAGGGATATCTGATCTTGTAGAAACTACAATGAACAGTAGATCCCACCAAATAAATTGCATACAAACGAAAGTACAGATCCATACAATCTCATATAATATCTTTTTCTTCTTTTTTAACATATATTCATTTTTATTGTCACTGCCATTGTTCTTACATACTGGTATTTCATTGAAGAAACAACATGGCCAGGCATGATTTTGCATGCAAGAGTTCTTGCACTTGGTTAAGGCATTCAGATTCAGATTGACACACACCAACACAACAGCAGGGTTACTTACCACAAGCACAGTTACTGCTCAAGAACTTGGTGCCAAGATTTTCTTTTTTTTCCAGATTATTTTAGGTCCTGTTTTCATCAAGCATGTGTACAAAATATGGTAAAATCACATGGGTAAGCAGGTCGGCATATTTCAAAAGAAAATGTAAGGCACACCCATGTCATGTCTGGAACTGAAATGGAACTTTTCATCACATCTACACTGATCATCACACACACACACACACAAATTATTTTTTAGATAAAAGAGAGAGAGGAGAGGGTGTGCGTTAAACTCTAACCTGGAAATGATGTAGATGAGAGGGGTAGAGTGGACTGTGGAGGGGAGGGGAAATGGAGATCGCTCGGTGTAGCTCTTTGACCCCGCAATTATTGTCATCTGTAAGGAGCGTAGCAGAGCATATAATGCAGACAGGTCTACCCCAAAATCTTTCCATCAGGGACAGACGATGTAAAAACCAAGAGCAATGGATTTTTTCAAAACACTGTATTCTTTCTGTACGTACATTCTCATATTCAAATGTTCATGGTTCATGATTAAAGGAAAATCACAGTTTGCAGACATGCAGATAATGCACCAACCAGTTTTCCTGTTCAGTCCTTGTTGTTAATATGACTACTGTTGCTACCTAGAGTTAGACCTAGTCTCCCAACATAAGAAAATGCACTACTCACTCGTAGCTTTCGACAGCCATCCAACCATCTTCCTCAGCGATGCTGTTGCTGATGGCTGACGTCTTATGACTACTGTTTTGTATATCATTTCCTGAATGTCTTGCAACAGTGATGTGTCTTGTTTTTTTTCTGTTTTTTTTTTTGTTTTTTTTTAGATGACAGGAGTTGCTACCCATCTTTATTAGTCTTTCACTTTCTGATTTGCTTACCACTGCTAGCTATCTATTCAGCACTTTCTCATCACTTTGGCTCAGTCCTGATTCTTTCACAGCCTGTCATGCAGTGCAGTGCATGTGCTCAGTGTCTGAGTTATAAACAGTCTGTCTGCAGTTTGTTTGTCCACCTATTAAAAAAAAAAAAGGTGCTCCCATTTGTTTTCAGGGAGTTTCCCCCCTGCTCACTCCCCCCCCCCCCATCCCCCTCCCCACAAATAACATGCGGCATGCAGCCATAAATGCCCGGAATGGCCAGGGATTTTGAGATTTTCCTTTAAAAAGTATGGCTATTCCCTAGACAGTAGGCATCATCGATGATCTCCGCCGGGTCGTTTCGGTACAGGGGGATGTTTCCCTCGGAGTTAGCATTGGTTCTGACTCCATTTCCCATACAGTCCTTCGAATGAGACTTAGTGCGTATGCATAACATCTTGCACACATGTAACAAATCCCATCACCAACTTTCGGAAGAGAAGGCCAGTCTGGCCGTTGGTATGGATGACATTTTACACATGGCATGCACCCTGCGTGAGAAATGGAAAGAATCAACGAAGTAGTAGGAAACTGAGTGAACGATATTGACTGGATGACACAGGGAACGACTGAATGAAGCGCCAGCTGGCAGCTCTTCAGTCAGCACTACCCGGGTAGGTAGCCTGTGGTGTAAATGAGTGTGGATTGTAAAGTACTTGGGGCTTGGTCTCTAGCCGAGGATAGGTGCTTTATAAGTATTCATTATAATAATAATAATATAAGATCAGGACAGGCCCCAGTGAAGTCACGGCGGCAGCAGCGCAACTTCTATTCCGGCCGGTTGCTTTATGACAACATGACTACCACCTGTGAACAGCTGGTACTAGAATTGTGACACAGTGAACATGGGTGTGGCTGCCTAAAAACGAGCACCATGGAAGAATGAGTGGCAAGAAAGAAATGCATTAATGGACACACACGATGACTGAAGAGGAGAAAACGGGGGGAAAATAAGAAAAAAAGCCAAGAAGACTCACAAATGTAGAAACAAGCAGTCTTTACTTGCAGATTGGCCGTGGGTGTGATAAGCACCAAACAACATCACAATTGTCTTTGATATATATACCAGACTGAAGTCCCTCCAGAAATGGCCATTGTCATTCTGACTTGCAGATAATGAGTCACCAGTTGTTTCCAAATGCAGTTCAAATGTAACCTCTTGGTCGTCGGCTGACATGGTCACCACAGTCAGGCTATCAGAAAAGGACCAGTTTTGTGGTCTCAGTCACAGGTGCTGATGTGACTGATTCGTAATCCAATCAGGCAATGGAACCCTTCCCCCCCCCCCCCCCAAAACCGCCTCCCCTCTGCCTGCCCAATCTTCCATCCCCCTTTCCCATGCTGACTGTCTGATCCTTCACCTATATCAGCTTCAATAACCTCATGCAAATCAATATTGCCTTCACTCCGCCATATTTGGTGTAAAATGTGACCTCTGACCCTGTCGGAAAACAATCAGAAAACTACATTCTGTATGGTATAATGGCCAGTAAATCAACTGCGAAGTTTCACCATGAGCGTAAAAGAAACAGCTGTGTTCTGCCAATGTTTTAGGTCTGGCACGTCACGTCACAATTTGTGAGCTACACGCCATAGCTGAAATTTCAGCACAGGGCCACCGAGTTAACAACATGAAGTCTCATGACATGAGCAACACAGATTGTCCCATTAAGACATAAAGAAAGTCAATCAGCTTGAGCCATACAGACTGTCCAAATTACATATGTGAAGACAAGACTTCGCAGCAGAATCGCAGCCTGGTTACTGAACCTGCAGCTTAACAATTGCTCTTTAAATGCTGAGCTGATGTTCACCCTGTGACACAATTCACTAGCCAGTGTCTTCAGCAGTTGGAGTTTGTTTTTACACCAATCACCACATAAACCTTTGAAGAGATTTTGCATTGGCCCACACAAAAGGCCTGTAAACATACATGTAAACAGTTGCCAAGTTAATGACGAAGTAAAAGAGAATTTCAGCAATCAACAATAACTTAGATGGCATGGGCATATTCAGCCGGAATATCAAATATGGCATGATAAAGTACCGGAATTCTATCATTCTTTGAGGGACGATGCAAGCAGCCGTGCGTGCAAATCAGATATGATAATTTCCAAAAGACATCTTTGCCTTGCAACAAACCATAGAAAGTCACAAAAGCATAATAGTACGCAGGAATGAGAAGGTATTTTGCATGTTCATGCCTTCTGACAATTTTGGACAGAAAGTAAAAATTGTAGTGCCTGTTGTCGGCTAAATTGTACTCATGGATGAACATGAATTTCCAGACGCAGAACACGGCGACAAGAAAGAAGACTGCAGTCTTGATGGGGTGGCCCAAAGTGTACCTGACGAATTCCACAACTTTTCTCACAGAAATAAGATGCAGGAAGGAGAAAAAGGTGGTGATGAACAGAAAGTAAAACAGCTGTGGAAAGTTCATGCATGGCTGGTGGTTGCTTCGATCCCCCACCACAATGCCCTCGTTAATGACAACGAAAGCGATGAAAGCAACCCCCACCAACATATAACTCCACACCTCCCTCACCATCTCCCATCCCAACTCACCAGCCCTTTCAGGTTGTATCGACAAGACCTGCCAATCAAGGACATCGTCTTTGATAAGACCAACCAATCAGAGAGCTCCTTTCCTTCCCTGTCCCCTTGTTTTTTATCCAGTTGAATCCATCGTAGGAGGACGGGGGATAAGCTCATGCCCGCACCAAAAACGACCCACATGATGTTGGTCTGGCGGCAAACGATGGCCAAGACGCCTGCAGGGATGCCTGCACCTGTCGACCGCGCAGCGCCAGGTAGTAGGTCAGGAGAGCGAAAAACGTTGCCACGGAGTCTGTGTAGTAGTAGAGGAAGGTGAAGAAATAGAGCACGGGGAACGTTGTCAAGGCCACCGCTGTCAACACTACTTGACTGTAGTTCTGAAACAAACACACACACACACAAAAAACCACTTCGTTTCAGCTTTTTCATTCCTGATGGACATTGTGCTACAGTACATTAGTCCCTATGCTTCGCCATGAGGCTAGAATACAAAGAAAGGAAAACCAGAACTGGCATGATTTTTTTTTTTTAACCGAAGTTACAAGAACTGAAATTAAAAGCTGAGACTGAAGTTAAAAGAACTGAAATTAAAAGCTCAGACTGCCCATTGTCCAAGTTAAATCCTTTCATCATTGGCCAACGAGAATTGAAAATCAGATAAACCAAAGTAATAGGGAGTCTGAGGGGCCTGACACAGACTTTGCATTACTGAAAATAAGGCAGAAAACAAACAAAGGCAGAACACAAACAAAGGCACACAAAGGTGCAAAGTAACCTGGTAAAATGCAGAATGACAGGCAGCTGACAGACCTGTAAGGAAAATAATTGTACTGTGCAGTTCTGTACATCACTGCTTCGGACATCTCAAGAGGACATACTTACAGTGCATACTGAATATGAGTTGCGCTATACCTTTGTTGTGTCTGTTCATTCGTATTTATTCATATTTAGGCTTCATCTTTTCAGCCCTGATACAGCCACCGGCTGTGCAACCTTCTCCGTCTGGCAAATTTTTTGCTTAGTTTGATGACTTGGGTTGCATTACTCCCAACTGTCACAATTTTGGATGGCACATTTAAAAGGCTAACAACACTTCACAGTTTTGGATGGCACATTTAAAAGGCTAACAGCCTTAAAAAAAAATTGTTTTTCTTAAACACAGTAAATTTTCATTGTGTTTGATTTATCGAGTCATGTATGATTCTTTGATAAGTAAGAGCTAAACAGATCCTTCATCACACCCTCAATAGTTCTATTTCATACAACTGATTTTCAATAGTTCTATTTCCTACAGATAATTGCCAATAGTTCTGTTTCCTATTTGTGATTTCATCACAGATGCGGCTAATGAAAATAAACTTGAATGTGTCTGCAGTTTTATAAATTCATGTGGCTTTTACCTTGGTGTAGTTTTCAAGTTATTTCTAAGACACTCCCCCATGATTTCATTTCACTGTAACATTATATTATTGGCTCATGGTGCTGGATGAAAGAAAATGAGAAGAAAAAAATTCACCAAATCATTTAAAATTTGCTAAGAGCAGCACATGATACAAGAAGGAAATGATTTCAAATACTTTGCCTGTAGCATTATTTACACATGGAATAAGAGTTCAATGTGTTTTTATTGGAACTGAGATTTTGAACCATGACTGCCGCCCAACCACACGTCAGACCCAGGTGACCACATACATTTGAGTGTGCCCTGCCATGGGATGGGTGATGGGCAGAAATAGTTAAATGAGTCTTAGCTTAGAAAAAAAGGAAAAGTAAGAAAAACCACCACATCACCCTTCCTTTGAGCGTTGCTGTGGGGTGTAGCTTTTCACCTGTGTGAATCCAGTCAAGACTAGTGACTCAATTCATGTTTATGGGTAACTGCAGATATTCAAGCAATTATCAAGCAAAGGTTGACAGTGAACACGTTGAGAGCAACTCCTTGTGAGTGTGGAGTGAAAACCCATTGATGCGGATGAAAGTCCGCAGACCCTTCTTCATACTAATCCTGTACATTCTCTCAGGCCTGAGGTAGGACCTATAGCCCCGATCATCAACTTTTCCACCTCATCTCAGCTCCACCTTTGGACCTTTTTCACACCAGAGATTCATTTTGATCTTGCAGCTCTTCGCAAAGAGTCTACCAGCTCTCTGGCATACAAGGCATTGTATGCTGACCTCTGTTCAAAATTCCCATCCTATCAGAAAATTTTCACTGACGGTTCCAAGTCTGAAGATGGAGTTGCCTGTGCAGCCTATTGCCCTGGTGCTCCAAATACTGTTAGAACATATTCCTTCAGATGCTTCTGTTTATTCTGCTCTGCTGAACTTACAGCTCTGGTTCTGGCATTGAAAATAAGCTCTCAATAAGCAAAGAAGGACTTTCTGGTTTTGTCAGATTTGCTGTCAGCTTTGGAAGCCATAGCTGGCCGCAACCTGCAGTATCCCAAACTTTCACACTTTTTTTTAACTTTTTACCAAGTTGAAAGTGAAAGGTTACAACACTATTCTGGCTTGGGTTTCCAGTCATGTTGGCATCGGAGGGAATGAAATGGTTGCTCGTTTGACTAAGAATGCCACAACAGAGAAACTGTCAAACACACCTATCCCCTGCTCAGATCTGAAACCCAAAATTAATGATTATGTCAGAGACCTCTGGCAGGACTGGAATACAGAGTTCTGTGCCAGCTGCTCACCCGGTCATTCGTTCGTTTACCCATTCCTACTTTTAAAGAGTGAAGAAGCTCCGTGGTGCATTCCATGTCATGTGCCACTCACAATGAAAAATATTCTTTTAGAGTGTTGGGACTTGCACGATGTGAGACACAAACACTTTACAGCAGAGTCCATGAAAATCCTGTTCAGAGATGTCCCCGCCTGACGTGATTTTTGGGGTTTTTGAGAGAGATTAACCTTTTTCATCTGATTTAAGATTTTGTGGAAGAAAGATTTTTAACGAAGTTTCTGGTGCATTTCTAGAAGATGTCATTTAAAGAGATGTGTGAAAGTGTTCTTTTTTATTTTTTTTTTAATGACTGGTGAGTTGATTTTAACGTGGTGACAGCCCTGATGTGGCCCTTTGCGGTCGGCTGGGCTATAAGCAACATTATCTTACCTTATCTTACCTTACCTCATCTCAGGATCGTCACTCCTCACAACACGACACCCACACACGGTGTCATCCTCTGTAACCCATCTCCTCTCTCTGATTCACCTACAGTTAACACATCAACAGGTCCGTCCCAAACTCCCTGCCCCCCACACACCTGTCTGTTGAAGTGCAGTTTCCAGGAGATGAGGTAGAGCAGGTAGAAGTTGGCCACACAGAACATGATGTTGACCCGCTCTCAGCATGAACGTGGTGCACACACTCATCATGTCTCCACCCTCCAACACACCGCCGCCATCGGGTACAACAAGGGGAGAGAAGCCAGGTACAGACCGGGCAAGGTTGTGATCATAGGATCCCACTGCAGAGAAGATGAAAATAAAGATATATTCTTTAAAAGATGCCTAATCATTCACGATAATCAACATACCTGTTCAAACCAGTTCACTAAAAATGTTTTCATGCTTACTTCAATATAAATGCTATATTCTATGCAATGGCATACCAAGATCTCCAAGATGCACATTTTTCACTTACTACATGCTGTTTCCTT
>JADBJO010006045.1:135000-140000 GCA_016801955.1 Conus betulinus
ATATGACAGCACAACACAGCGTAGCACAATATGACAGCACAATATGACAGCACAACACAGCGTAGCACAGTATGACAGCACAACACAGCGTAGCACAATATGACAGCACAACACAGCGTAGCACAATATATGACAGCACAATATGACAGCACAACACAGCGTAGCACAATATGACAGCACAACACAGCGTAGCACAATATGACAGCACAATATGACAGCACAACACAGCGTAGCACAGTATGACAGCACAACACAGCGTAGCACAATATGACAGCACAACACAGCGTAGCACAATATGACAGCACAACACAGCGTAGCACAATATGACAGCACAACACAGCGTAGCACAATATGACAGCACAACACAGCGTAGCACAGTATGACAGCACAACACAGCGTAGCACAGTATGACAGCACAACACAGCGTAGCACAACATGACAGCACAAACACAGCGTAGCACAATATGACTGCACAACACAGCGTAGCACAACATGACAGCACAATATAACAGCACAATATGACAGCACAACACAGCGTAGCACAATATGACAGCACAACACAGCGTAGCACAGTACGACAGCACAACACAGCGTAGCACAATATGACAGCACAACACAGCGTAGCACAATATGACAGCACAACACAGCGTAGCACAACATGACAGCACAATATAACAGCACAATATGACAGCACAACACAGCGTAGCACAATATGACAGCACAATATGACAGCACAACACAGCGTAGCACAGTATGACAGCACAACACAGCGTAGCACAGTATGACAGCACAACACAGCGTAGCACAATATGACAGCACAACACAGCGTAGCACAATATGACTGCACAACACAGCGTAGCACAATATGACAGCACAACACAGCGTAGCACAATATGACAGCACAATATGACAGCACAACACAGCGTAGCACAATATGACAGCACAACACAGCGCAGCGCAATATAACAGCACAATATGACAGCACAACACAGCGTAGCACAATATGACAGCACAATATGACAGCACACAACACAGCGTAGCACAATATGACAGCACAATATGACAGCACAACACAGCGTAACACAATATGACAGCACAATATGACAGCACAACACAGCGTAGCACAATATGACAGCACAATATGACAGCACAACACAGCGTAGCACAATATGGACAGCACAGTACGACAGCACACACACACAGCGTAGCACAATATGACAGCACAATATGACAGCACAACACAGCGTACCACAATATGACAGCACAATATAACAGCACAACACAGCGCAGCGCAATATAACAGCACAATATGACAGCACAATATGACAGCACAACACAGCGTAACAAATTATGACAGCACAATATGACAGCACAACACAGCGTAACACAATATGACAGCACAATATGACAGCACAACACAGCGTAGCACAATATGACAGCACAACACAGCGTAGCACAATATGACTGCACAACACAGCGTAGCACAATATGACAGCACAACACAGCGTAGCACAATATGACAGCACAACACAGCGTAGCACAATATGACAGCACAACACAGCGTAGCACAATATGACAGCACAATACAGCGTAGCACAATATGACAGCACAATACAGCGTAGCACAACATGACAGCACAACACAGCGCAGCACAACATGACAGCACAACACAGCGTGGCACAACATGACAGCATAACACAGCGTAGCACAACATGACAGAACAATATGACAGCACAACACAGCGTAGCACATTATGACAGCACAACACAGCGCAGCACAATATGACAGCACAATATGAGAGCACAATATGACAGCACAACACAGCGTAGCACAATATGACAGCACAATATGACAGCACAATATAACAGCACAACACAGCGTAGCACAATATGACAGCACAATGTGACAGCACAATATGACATCACAACACAGCGTAGCACAATATGACAGCACAACACAGCGTAGGACAATATAACAGCACAATATGACAGCACAACACAGCGTAGCACAATATGACAGCACAATATGACAGCACAATATGACAGCACAACACAGCGTAGCACAACATGACAGCACAACACAGCGTAGGACAGGGCCGCACAACACATAGCACAGTGCAATATGGCACAGCATGTTACACACACAGTAGCATTCTACAATAAAACACAGCACACTGTACAAGATGGCAAAGTACAGTTCAGTTCAGCAGAGCTCAGCACAGCACAGCACAGTACAGCAACTTTTTAGCTGAGCACAGCATAGCTCGGTAAGCCCAGTCAAATATTATACAGCATGAAACGGTTCACAATAGCACAGCAGAGCCAAATAGCACAGCACAGCCAAACAGCACAGCAGAGCCAAATAGCACAGCACAGCCAAACAGCACAGCAGAGCCAAATAGCACAGCACAGCCAAACAGCACAACAGAGCCAAACAGCACAGCAGAGCCAAATACTGCAACAACACCACACACACACCACAGCACAGGTCAATAGTACAAAAAAAGTACAACAGAGCAACGCACGATGTAGCATGGACCAGAATAGCACTGCAGAGCTCACCTCAGAACAGAAGAACACAGCACAGCATAGCGTAACGGTATATAGCATACAGAACAGCACAAAAACAGCACAGCGTGTAAGACTACTACACCGTAAATACTGTCGCAAACAGAGCACTGCATTAGAGAACAGCACGTTCACACCACACCATACATACCAACCAGCGTTAATACTCTACCGTATAGAACAGCAAGCTCAGCTCAGCGTAATACTGCATAACAGCCAACGTAAAGCTACACCGTGTAGAATAGCTCTTCTCACCCAGCGTAATACTGCACTATATACAATAGCATGTCGCAGCATAGCACAATACCATGTAAAGAAGAGAACAGCATAATACTACGTAACACATAACAGCATACCATAGCACAGCGTAATGCTTCACTGTACAGAATAATGTAGCATAGTGGAAGGTAAAGCTACACCGTACAGCTTCACAGCACAACACAGCGTGATGCTACTTCATAGCGCAGCACAGCACAGCAGAAAGTAACACTACACCGTACATAACAGCACATCACAGCACAGTGTAGCGCTACACAGTACAGAATAGCACAGCAGCCTGCAAAGCACAGATCAACGCACTGTAGATAAACTCAACACAGCACAGTATCGTGTAAAAAGGCTACACAGTAGCAAAGTACTACACTGCACAGCACAGCACAGCACAGCACAGCACAGCACAGCACAGCAAAGCAGAAGACAGCGCAGCGCAGCAATGAACACAGTTCAGCACAACAAAGCCTAACAGGACTCGGCACAGAACATTACCTTAATGTTACAATAGCCTGCAGTCGTATCATATTTCTTGGGCTTTTTATGATCGGCAATACGGTTTTGGTTTTGTTCGTTTCGTTTTGTTTTGTTTTGTTTTGTTTTGTTTTTGTTTTGTTTTGATTTGATTTGATTTGATTTGTTTTGTTTTGTTGTTTTGCTTTGCTTTGCTTTGCTTTGTTTTGCTTTGCTTTGCTTTGCTTTACTTTGCTTTGCTTTGCTTTTGTTTTTGTTTTGTTTTATTTCTTCATTTCTGTTTTTCGTTTCTCTTGATCCATGCGTGCAGCCATACATCATCGCAGCAGTGCTACGCAGTGACGCAGACATGTTGGAAGACAACATAGCCAGGGGAGGCAACCCCGACATGTTGAACAAAGTAAGTGACGGGAGAGAGAGAGAGAGAGGCTGGTAATGGTATGGTGAATGGAGGGTTATTGTCAACATAAAAGGTGATGTGAAATCCTTTACTAAAGTGAAGATGAATATAGTCTTTGAGTGTTGCATCAGTCTGAACAGGATCTTTCATGGAGGCAAGGAAGGATTGGTAGGGATCCAATTTTCCCCTTCAAGGCGTAAATAACTACGACTTGAAAGGACCCTGCGGTCTAATGGTTTAAACCTCGGCTGCAGAACATTGAGTCGTAAATTCGAACCAACTGTGGAGACAGACTTTCTCAGGTCTCAAACCCATGTTCATTCACCCAACAATAAAACTGGTACTTGATTCAATTCAGGGCACTTAAGGCGGCTGAAAGAGAGAGTTGGACTTCGCTTTCAATAATGCCGTGCTTTAGCACGCTGAAACTCTCTTAACGGTCCACCGCCTTTACACCATAAGGCTTTTGATCTTAAATGTTTAAAATGTTACTTAGACCCATAGCTCAAGGGTGAGCATAGGTCATCGACAACACTCCGCCATCGCACTCGGTTCTGCGCTGCTCGCTGAATGCCCGTCCAGTTGGTCCTCTGCCTCTTTATCTCTGCCTCAGTGTCTCGCGCCTCCAGCTGCTGCGAGGTCGGCCTCTCTTCCTTTTCCCCTGCGGGTACCATGTCAGGGCTTGGCGTGTGGTGCTGGATGCTGGCTTCCTGATAGTGTGTCCAATCCAGCCCCACTTCCTCTGCAGAATCTGCTTGGCCACTGGTTCCTGTCCTGCTTGCTTCCATAGATCTTCATTGTTGATCTTCTTTGGCCATTTGACTTTGAAGATGCAACTCAGACAGGTGTTGATGGAGGTCTGAATTTTTTTGCTGTATTGCCTTGGTCATTCTCCAAGTCTCGCAGCCGTAGAGCAGAACCGTTTGAAATGTTGTCTTATGGAAAATACCATGAAAGAAAAAGGGAGTATAATCATGACTGGAGGAAAGTGGCGAAATTAAAGAAGTCGGATGTCTAGAGAAGTGAGGAAACAGGTAAAGGAGATGAAGGAAATGTTGGAGTGCCATTGGAAGTGTAGCTACCAACTTCAGAAAAACAAACGGTTTTACTACTGCCCCCTTTTCAAACCCTATGGTGTTTTGGGTTTACTTTGTCTCCCTTGAAGCCAATTTGAACTTTTTCCTTAATCCGAACCCCACCCCGACACACACACACACACACACACACACACACACACACACACACACACACACACACACACACACACACACACACACACACACACACAT
>JADBJO010006046.1:5000-35000 GCA_016801955.1 Conus betulinus
CTCTCTCTGTCTCTCTCTGTCTCTTTCTCTGTACCACCCCATCCCCCTCTGTCTCTCTCTGTCTCTCTCTGTCTCTTTCTCTGTACCACCCCACCCCCCTCTTGTCTCTCTCTGTCTCTCACCATCTCTTGCTCACTCTCTGCCTCACTCGCTGTCTTTGTCTCTGTCCCTGTCTCTGTCACTGTCTGATGTGTTTTTTCAGGCGTACAATCTGGTAGTCCACCAGCGTGGCCACTCTGGGGAAAAGCCTCACAGCTGCCCTACGTGTGGTAAGATGTTCACGCAGTCAGGGACATACCACGAGCACCTTCGTCGGCACTCGGGAGCTCAGCCATTCAGCTGCGATGTCTGCGGTGCCAGATTTTCTCGTAAAATACAGCCTCACCATCCATAGGTGAGATCTGCAAATTTTCATCTTTTTTGTTGTTTTTTTTTTTTTTGTTCTAAACACAGCGATTCATGAAACAAATGTGTATTGTGAGTGAAAAGTTGCAAAGATTGATTTTTGCAATACCAAATGTGTTGAAATATTCAATGTTTATGCAAATAAAATCACACACACAAGGTCGACAGTCTGTGACAATTACATTTCCTTTATGAGATAGATAGTTTTGACCATGAAATTAAAATATGGATGGATGGATGGATGGATGGATGGGATGGGTGGTGGGTGGATGGATGGATGGATGGATGTCGCCACTTTTGCAAAGGCAAAGCTGTTCATTATATTCATAGCATGCTTCATTTCCAAGACCTGTTCACATTTCATTTCCAAGACCTGTTCACATTTCACCTGTTTTAAGGACTAATATATATCGATCGATCGATTGATCGATCGATCGATATATATTAGTCCCCAGGCAGTCCCATCAGCAAATCCCACAAACTGAACCATTTATTTGCAAAGGCAAAGCTGTTCATTATATTAAGTTTGGTGTAGTTTTTTGTGTGTGTGTGTGTGTGTTTTTTTTAATGTGCAATGGAACCTGATGAAATACAAAGCAACGATGACTATCACCGTCGTTATGATGGAAGTGGCGATATGCTGACGTTATCATCATCGGAGAAAATAGAATAAACGTTGTTTTTTTCTTCTTTTAAAGAAGTCTGATGAGCAGTCATATATATGCATTAATGAACAAGTTATAGTTTGTCATTGAGCATTTATTGTGTTCATTTGCTGTTAGTTACAGCTGGATGGTTAGTTCATCAAGTTTAGTTATAGTTTGTTATCAAGCCATTTATCAAGCCGCTTTTTATCGGTCATTTATCTGTTGAATGGTCTGTAAACCAGTGATGCAATAGACCAGTCAGTTTGAAACTGAATAATAGTGTTGTAAACTTGCATGATTTATTGATTTATTCATCTTGTAATCACAAGGTTTGGGAATGGTGTAAACACACAGGCTGTCAGAGAATTGCAGCTCTTTGTGTGCAGCGCTGAATAGCCCATAGCCTACAGAGCAAGCTCGATACTTTTTTTTTTTTTTCTTTAAGAAAGCAATGAGCTGTGGGAGGGACTCAGTGTACAAACAAACTTCAGGACTCCCTAGCTCAGTCAGCTTCCCGACAGCCTCACAGTGCTGGTAGATTGGTGGATGATTTCATGTATGGAGGTCCCCTTTGAAGTAACACCGTAGAGACGTTCTCTTTTCCGCTGGTGAAGTTTAGATCCCATTTGTGCTTGGATCTAGAGCTAGGCCACCTCCACAGTAAATGCAGTGATGTGTCTTATATCAGCGCGCCAGAGCGTAATCATGGAATAGACAGAGAGGGAAAACACCATAATGAGGTTATCTGAGAATGAAACATAGACAGGGGAAAAGACCGTGGTAAAGTTATCTGAGAATGAGACATAGACAGGGGAAAAGACCATGGTGAAGTTATCTGAGAATGAGACATAGACAGGGCAAAGACCGTGGTAAAGTTATATGAGAATGAGACATAGACATGGGCAAAGACCATGGTGAAGTTATCTGAGAATGAGACATAGACAGGGATCATGGTAAAGGTATCTGAGAATGAGACATAGACAGGAACAAAAGTTCATGGTAAAGTTATCTGAGAATGAGACATAGACAGGAACAAAAGTTCATGGTAAAGTTATCTGAGAATGAGACATAGACAGGGGCAAAAGATCATGGTTAAGTTATCTGAGAATGAGACATAGACAGGGGCAAAAGATCATGGTTAAGTTATCTGAGAATGAGACATAGACAGGGGGAAAGACCATGGTAAAGTTATCTGAGAATGAGACATAGACAGGAACA
Source organism: Conus betulinus (assembly GCA_016801955.1). Classification (NCBI taxonomy): domain Eukaryota; kingdom Metazoa; phylum Mollusca; class Gastropoda; order Neogastropoda; family Conidae; genus Conus; species Conus betulinus. The sequence continues at coordinate 7,271 of JADBJO010006046.1, forward strand.
AAAGTTCATGGTAAAGTTATCTGAGAATGAGACATAGCCAGGGGGAAGGACCATGGTAAAGTTATATGAGAATGAGGCATAGACAGGGGGAAAGACCATGGTAAAGTTATCTGAAAATAAGCGATAGACGGGGGGAAACACCATGGTAAAGTTATCTGAAAATAAGCGATAGACAGGGGTAAACACATGGTAAAGGATCTGAAAATAAGATATAGACAGGAGGGAACACTATGATGAAGTTCATCTGAGAATGCAACAATAGACAAGGGGAAATTCTACAGTGAAATTTTCTCAAAATGAGAAAGCACGTGCCGACAACAGACTTGGTCCTTTCATGCCTTCCATCATCTATTGACAACAGCTTCAAAGACGCTTTCATTTTCATTATGTTATGAACATGACATTCTTCCTTTACTTCCTTTCTTTCCTTCTTTTATTTATTTCCTCTTTATTCTTTCTTATTCTTTTCTTTTCATTACCTCCTTCCCTACCCTCATTTTTTTTTTTGCTATGTTTGTAATCTTTTTCTATTCTTTTTCTCAGAAAGTCTTATCTTCTTTCTTTCCAGAAGGGTGCATGCCTCAGAGAGACCTTACAAATGTAAGAGTGTCTGGCAGCATTTCTGGACAGCAGCGCTCTCAGACGGCACTCACGAAGACACTCAGGTCAGCAGGAGTTTTGTCTCCAACGGCAGGCCATACTTTGGCTTAGGGTTGCCCTTTTCAGCCCTCCACTTGTAACTTGCCTTTGAAAGAGAGCTTTCATCTCATTTATCTAAACTGAAATAGTTGAAATAGGCCGACGTGTGTGTGTGTGTGTGTGTGTGTATTTGAGTGTTTGTAGAGCATCATTATGGTGTGTTTTGATTCAGTTTGCTTTGATCTTTCATGGAAAGAAAACGGTATGGAGAGAAAATGTGTTTGAATGCGAGTCTGAAACCTTATGAGGTGTGGAGGGGCCCTAAACTCAAGTTTTGCCTGAATTTTTGTAAAATCACTGTCAAGATTCATTAAATTAGAAAAGAAAAAGAATGTGTGGTCATCTTTGTGTATGTGTTCATAATGTGATGTTGTCTTCAATGTTGCCTTTTTTTTTTACTGATGTTTTTTGTGTGTTGCTGCTATAGTTATTGGTTGGTGTCATGACAAAGACGTTGTTGTTATACATGAAGTTGTTTAAGTCCTTGTTTTTTTTGTTTATAATGATGTTGATACTGTGTTGTTGCTATTGTTGTTGCTTTTGATGATGGAGCTGTTTTTTGTTGTTGTTGAACTTGCAGATGATGATAATGTTGTTGTCAGTGTGGTTGTGCTTGTTATTGATGGTGATGCTGATTTCGTGCTGTCATTGTTGTGCACTTGTTATCTATGTTAATGTTGTTGTGCTTTGAGTTGCCCTTTTTTTTTTGTTGTTGCTACTGTGTTGTTGCTGCACTTGTTATTCATGACAGTGTCTTGCTTTTTTTTTCTTTATGGTGCTGCTTGGTACCAGACAAGTTTTTTGTTGTTGTGTTTTTTTTTTTTAATAAAGTGTTTTGAGGAAAGCTCCTGGGATGACTTGAAGGTGAAACCAGTGCCTGGTCTCACTGTCACAGACCAGTGAAGAAGTGACAGGATTAGGTGTGGGCAGAACTATTCTTTGTGTGTGTAGATTGAATGCTGTTTTTTTAGTTCAGTTCCCTTGGATTGTGAAGACGTTAAGACTGACTCCCTGAGCCATTGATTGGTTGATCAGTTCACTGATTGCAAATAGTGTGTGTGTGTGTGTGTGTGTGTGTGTGTGTGTGTGTGTGTGTGTGTGTGTGTGTGTGTACAGTGAGTTGTGAAGGAAGTAAGTACTTTCAGTTTCATCAAGGAGGCGTCACTGCGTGTGGACTAGTCCATATACGCTACACCACATCCGCTAAATCTTGAGACCACACTACACATGATTTTAAGCTGATGGATAAAATGTAGTAGTTACATGTCTGGATGAATGAAGGTCTGACTGATGTGCGGAAGTGCAGTGAGCAGTTTTCAACTTGGATCGAGCTATACAAATACTTCTTAATATTAGGAGGAGGAGGAGATGGAAGATGGTTGTTGTTGTTGCTGTTATCATTATTATTGTTAATTTTATTATTATCATAGAATTATTATTATTATTATTATTATTATTATTAATATCATTATTATTATTATTATTATTATTATTATTATCATCATTATTATTATTGTTATTATTATTTTTTTATTATTATTATTATTATTACCATTATCAGTACACCTACAAGGTCAACGATGTCCAGGGATGACTGCCCCAGTAGCAAGGTGTGCTGATGAGGTCTTGCCCCTGGCACTAGAGACTTGACTGTCAAATGTAGTGGAAGCTTGAAACCGTGACCCTGCCCAGACCGTCCCTGCCGACAGGAAGACTGGATGTGGGAGCAGGTGCTCCACAGCTGCCCCCTGTGTGAGCCAGCAAGACGAGACTTGTTGTGACTGAACTGTTTGCTGATAGCAAGGCTCTGTCAGATCTGTTTACCCGTATGGTTTTCACCATAGTTTGTACATGTGTTAAGCAAAAATGCGATGAATACGATAAATTGAAAAGAAAAACGTAAAAAACAAACAAACAAAAAAATCTGGACAAGTAGTTCTTAGGCAGTAACCGAACTTGTAGAAGATAACTGTGGCAGAGGCTTTGACCAAAGAGTTAACGTCTGTGTGCAAGGATTGCGTTTTGCAGAGTCCGTTTCTTCGACAACATGCACTATAACGTTGAAAGACCAGGCAGAGAGCAGGGGAGCATGAGCATGTGCCAAAGTATAACCATGAGTCGGGTTTGAAAGGAATTCGTATCAGAAAGAACCAGTTTGACTGTAGTCAGAGCAAGATCAGGTGGTTCTTGCTGGCAAAATGTGTCTGCAACGTGATGGCAGGTGAAAACAAAATGAAGGACCCTCCCCTCTCCCTCCTGCTCTTACAGAAAATTGGAAAACACTCTTTGTAAAAATATGCTTGTTTTCGTTGAAAAGTACACCAAAAGCAGTTTGAGGGTAGACAGGTCCGGCGCTATGGTTACTACCAGGTGACGGAAGGAAAGACTTTATTGGCTTCTCGAAGAAAAAAGACATTGTGTGGACAACATTGTTTAGACCGAAAACAGTCGTGTACACTAAGAAGAAGAAAAACCTCACTGTGTGGACAATATTGAGAAGACTGATTCTTTACTTCTTTACACCAAGAAGAAGAAAGACATCACTACGTGGACTCCCACCACCTGAATAGGGCACTGGGTTATGTATAAGTTAGACATCCTCCTTCCCTCCAAAACCCTCTTCACACTTCCCACCCAAACTTCTTGTTCCCCATGGTGACCCTGTAGGCGGATGTGATGTAGCCTGTGCACACACAGAGACTTGTCCACGTGCAGCCACATCCATGTTACCACACCAATAACTGATACAAACATAATGTGTTGCAGGGGAAAAAAACCCTACGCCTGTGACCTTTGCCACCACCGCTTCACTCAGTCCAGTTCTCTGAAAACTCATCGACGCCTCCACAACTCTCCTGTCTCTTCCTCAGATGGCAAACACTCCGCAAGTGAGGCCCAGGCACCCACTTAGGATGGGTCAGCTGCTTCGGTGTAGTGGGGTAACTCCATCCGGGAGGATGTGGGTTCCGAACCCACCAGAGGTCAACAGTAGTGGGATTGGTCTGTCCCAGCCACCTCCTGTTCAGAATCAAGTATGCTGGAAGCTGAAATGGGAAGTCTAGAATCACGCAGTCAGATGTCTACACCAACACTGCAGATGTCAGTATCAGTTGAACCTGGGTGATGTGGGCATAGAAAACAGCCAAAACAGCCCAGAGACTCTGGCCACAGTGAAGCTCAAAGGTATTTTCTTTGTGACCTTAATCCTGGTGGATGATAATAGGGAAAACCTGGTTGATCAGGATAGGGAAAAGACAAAGTTCACGTGGAAGCCTTCATGCCCAGCTGTCATGGTGGACTCTCCTCCATATCCAGTATGAGGTCTGCTTTTCTCAGAATAGTCGGTGTGAGCCCAGTTGCTGGAACTGGGTGCGGCTGTGTGTTGATGAGGTGGTTCGAATGGCCTGAGGTGACTGCCTCTGTCAAGACACAGACATTGGACACACACCTCAGAAATGGGGAATGTGTCATGGGGTCTCAGCTGAGAAGACAGGAACCACACAGTCCCACTTCATACAGCTATTGGATGCGTCTCAAGAGCACTGCTGAAATTTTCAGACCAGCTCTGCAGGCGTCCGTGTCTTTTGGTTGTTCTTTGACAACCAAGATAGGTCATGACAGCAAGTGTTAAAGTACAGCCCTGCCAGGTCACGACAGCAAGTGTAAAGTACAGCCCTGCCTTGTTTGAGACAGTTATTTGATATGAGATGCTTCATATTACGCTTTGCTAATAAACGTTTTAAAGTTTGTTGTCATTTTCGCGCGGCACCTTATGAGAAGATAAGAACGGTGATGCCTGAGTTCCTCACATGTGATGAGCGTGATGAGGATGAGGTGCATAGCATAGTCCAGATAAACAGGGAAGGGGAGAGTTATGAAGATTCAATTAAAACACATTCACACAAAAATGTGCCACTCACATGTGCATGGGATGCACGCGCACACATCTACATACTTAACACACACACATACATGCACACACACACACACACACACACACACACACACACACACACACACACACACACACACACACACACACACACACACACACACACACACACACACACACACACACACACACACACACACACACATACACACACACACACACACACACACACATTACACAGAAAACATCTTATGCACACTTAACCATTTCCAACCACTGCACACATAAGTATTGGTTGTTGCTGTTGCTATTGTTGTTGTTTGTTGTTGTTGTTGTTTGTCAGCAGCGTTTGGCAGTATCAGTCAGGCTTCACTTACTGCGGCTACCCGCCCCCTCCCCCGCCAGCCCCCACCCCAGCCCCCCTTCCCTTTCTTGACTTGTGATCTGTCAGCCCCCCCCCCCCCCCCCCCCCCGCTTAATACTAACGCTGTTCAATGCTCTTCCACCACACACATCCTTACCGCACTTGCCCTATGACATGTGTGTGCCTTAAAAAGTTTGCACACGGGTGGCCTTTACCATGGTGTGGGAAAGATTCCCCCTACCCTAGAGCAAGGACATTCTTTTACTTGTGGGGTGAGGAGGGGGGGGGGGGGGATTGAGGGGAGTATTAAGCAGGAGGAATATTGAACAGGAGTATTGAGCTGCAACAAGAAGGGGAGCCAGGGAATTATTGAGTGGGGGGAGGGGCGGGGGGGGGAAGGGGTGGGGGTGGGGGCACGTGTCGTGGTGGTGATGTTGGAGTATCGAGCGAAGGGAGTGTAGAACGCTTAAGCTTCCTTTAATTCGGCATTTTTCTCAGCATGTACAAGCATGAGCTGAATGAAACTGGGGACAGTGATAGTTATTGATAAGATATTTCCAATTATCTCACAAACGAAATGTCACTGAATTATAAGGGGCATAAATTTGAGATGAATAATTTCAACAATTGAATCAATGTTACAAAATTGCTTTTTTTTCCAGTAAGTCTTAATCACCTATACAATGACTACTTCATGCGCCAATGAAAATAGGTTGAATGAGATCTTTTACAAAAAATTGTAACAGACATTGTTCTTATTTTCTCACGTACCCAACTATCTTCATCCCCCTCTCCTCTTCCCCCCTCCCCCCCCCCCCCCCCCCCACACACACCCCCACCCCCACCTTTCATTTCTCCCTCTGCATCTTCCCTTCTTCTCCCCCTCCCCCTCTTTTCTCTTTCTCTCCCCCCCCCCCCCCCCCCCCCACCCTCTTTCTCAGACTCTTTCTCTCTCCTCTTTCTCTTCCCCCGCTCTGCTCTCTCCCTATGCGATGTGTGTGTGTGTGTGTGTGTGTGTGTGTGTGAGGGCCTATGGGTGTGTGTATTTGCTTTGCATGCAACAGTTCACCTCTTTGTTCTTGACTTTACCTGTTTTTACCTGAATAGGAATTCACCATCAACAACACATCATTTTACTTGATGTGAGGCTTTTGTCATTGTACCTTGGCCTGATGAAGCTTTTAACAGCGAAAATTTGTTGAAAAATAAAGTCTGAGACATCAAAAGACTGTTGCTTTTATTCTTGTATTTCATCATCTCCAGTTTTTACTTCAGTTTATTCAACAAGGTGTGGAGCTCAGGACAACAAGAGAGCATTATTTTAAACTCTCTCTCTCTCTCTCTCTCTCTCTCTCTCTCTCTCTCTATATATATATATATATATATATATATATATATATATATATATGTATGTATGTATGTATGTATAATGTACACACACACACACACACACACACACACACACACACACACACATATATATATATATATATATATATATATATATATATATATATGTGTGTGTGTGTGTGTGTGTGTGTGTGTGTGTGTGTGTGTGTGTGTGGATAGATGGATGTGTGCATTCATATAGGTTCAATATTTCCCTTGCTCAAAACTTTCCCCATCTTGTTGCTGCTCAATACTCCTGTTCAATATCCCCCCTGCTAAACCCCTCGCCTGGTTTTCTTGCCACTTAATACACCCACCAGCTCCACACGAATTTCACTTCCCCCTTCCATCTTTCAGGTGCATAAGTGTAGGTGCAGGTATTTGACACTCCCACCTCCCCTCCTCCCCCTTACACATCCCCGCTCCTTCCTTCCTCCCCCATATCATCAACTTCGAAAACCAACATACGCCTACCCACCGCCGCAACACCAGCCCACTTTATCCTCCACCAACTTACACTTAGTGACTCGCATTACCATTCCCCCATTCCCCCAACCCAACTAAGCTTACCTCATTATAGCTTACAGCTATGTCACACCACCCACCCCCCCCCCCCCCCCCCCCCCCTCCTTATACTTTGTCCATTTACTACACCGATTCTTTATCCAGATACCAATACCCTCCTCTCCACCCCCACCCCCCACCCCTATTTCTATTGTGTGTTGTTGTTGTTGTTGATGTTGTTGACATGTCAACCCCCTTTTCTCATCAACCATTTCCATCCCTTTCACTGTTTTAAGTATTTTTGCCCCTCAGTGTGTGTGTGTGTGTGTGGTGTGTGTGTGTGTGTGTGTGTGTGTGTGTGTGTGTGTTTCGCACTTGCCCTCCCAACTGCTCATCTTCTTCCCGGCCTTTATCATCATAACCAATGTCCCCACATATGACTGTTAAAAGTATCATTACTATGATCACCACCCATTAGCTCTCTGTGTATGTGTGTGTGTGGGGGGGGGGGGGGGGGGGGTGTGTGTGTGTGTGTGTTTGTGTGTGTGTGTGTGTGTGCACGCACGCTGTGTGCATGCATTCGCGAACATGCACGCTTGTGCGAACATTTGTGTGTGTGTGCGCGCGCACACGCCCGTGTGCGTGCAAGCATGGATCTCTGTTTTATTCTGTTTGTTACGTTTGCCTCAAGATAATTTTACATTTCTTTCCACAACCACTTCCTGCCTGTTTAAGGCTAACAACATTTCATACAAAGAGAGTGCAGACAAACGACCATTTATTTATGACAACCTGAATAAAAAAAAAAAGTAGGTTTCTATCAAAACAGGGAATAAGAAAAAACACAACGGCACAGACGAAACACAACAAGAAAAACTGTGCTCTAAAGATGCTGAGCGACAAATACCGCGCTTACACTTACCTCAGACCCAAGGCGACTGTTTGGGTTGATCATCATAAGACACATTCAAATCAGCCCACACGTGGCTCTTTGAATATTCCCCCTTCCCCACCCCACCCCTCCAGCTCCATCCCAGAAAAAAATTAAACTGCCTGCCTTCCTTTGTCCCCCCTCCACCTTACACACACCCCCAATCTCTCCCTTCCCGCCTACCCCCTTCGTCCCCTTTCGTCCATTTTTTTTTTTTTTCTCGCTGACTTCAACAAAAAGAAACGGTTGCTTTCAAATACGTAGACAAACACCATCTACTTTCCAAATCCTCCACAGCTGTCACAGAGATTCAGTTAAACTAGAACGGTTAGGTTGTACGAAATCACTCTGTTTCCCCCCCCCCCCCCCCCCCCCCCCTCTCCCCCCCGTCTATCCCTCTCTCCTTCCCTCCCTCCTTCCCCCCCCCCCCCCCCAACCCCGTTCTCACTCGGTGTCTCTGTCTTTGTCTGTCTCCCTCACTCTCTGTCTCCCTCTCTCTCTGTCTCCCTCCCTCTCTGTCTCCCTCCCTCTTAATTTCAGTATGGTTCTGTCACTCTGTTTCCTTACCTCCGTCCCTTCATCCCTCCCTCCTTCCCTCTCTCTTTCCTTTCCCTCTCTGTCAGTATCGTTCTGTTACTCTGTTTCCGTCCCTCCCTCCCTTCCCCACCTCTTTCAGTCTCTCTCTCTCTCTGTCTCTCTCTCTCTCTCTCTCCACTAACTGACGTTCACTGTACCTGAGGGCTGGCTGGGCAGGAGGACTGAAGTTGAGGAAAGGGTGGAGGTTTGGGGGGAAGGCGATGGAGGGGGAAGTGGAGGGGGAAGGGGCGGAGGCGGGCCCAATGACTGCAGGTGTGGGGAGAGACCACCTGTCACAAAGGACCAGCAGCACACCTCACTCACATCAGATCCTCACCTGTGTGCTGACGTGTCTCTGCTCTCTGTCTCCCTGCAACCTGCCATTACATGCCCTGCCATCGTCTCAGTTGGGACTTGTGAGGAAAATGTCTTTTTTTTTTTTTTTTATCTTTCTTTCATTTTTTTCCTTTTTTTTTTTTTTGTTTTTTGGTTTGATTTGATACCGAACTGTGTTGCTTGGGAATGTATAGTACTATAGTCAGTGTTTTTAGATCAAGTAATAATAGGGGCTTAGTATCCTTCAACGGAAAAAAAAAAACTTGGAGATGTTCATTAAAAGGATAAGACAATACTTCATTTGAAAGAGGTCTTTTCATGTAGTGGTAAATTTCTTTGGAAGTATGGAGTTGGAACAAAATTCCAGCTCCATCAAACGCTCAAGATATTTTCCCTCACAATCTACAAACAAGACAGTCAGTGAACGAGTCAACAACTAACACAAGATACTCACTCGTTGAAAACAGTTTTGCCTTGGCTCCTTTGCACCTATGGACTGTGACCCGCACCGTAAGTGTGCGCTCCCTTTGAAAGACTCTCAGGAGAGAGAGAGAGAGAGAGAGAGAGCTAAAAATGCGTTCCCACCTATCCTGAAGTCATCCTAGTCGAATGCGAATTGAAATGATAGGATGCCACGAGGTGGTCACCGAGAAGTTACATGAAAGTTGAAAATTGTTAACGCTATTCATTTGTACTGGTATCACTACGAGCATCTTACACATGGAAATTATAATATTGCGATATTAAAGGGATTTCTGTAGGAGAATATCTTTGTGTGTGCATTTCTGTCTGCTGTTTTTGACGTAAGAAGAAATCATTTGTCGAAAATTTACTAGTCTGTTACGTGAAGACTGCGTCACTTCACACCATTTGTGCATTTATTCGTATTTTGCCCTTTTTTTTTTTTGTTTGTTTTGTTTTGTTTAAGGAACTTTACAGTCATTTTCATCCTCTTGCAATATTGAAAGTCAAATTTAGAAAAAATAGGAGTTAGTTACCGCCACAAATACAGACAAATAGATTACAGGACAAAACACAATGCATTTCGACCTCTTGGGTCTTCTTCAGGCCAAAACAAACAACATTTAGGCTGTGTGCATAGTGCACCCGGATCCGGCTGTACTTTGCACCGCCGTGCGCCGCCCGGCAGAAAAAAAAAACCGTGCTCCGTTCATCTCTTTTCCGGCGACGGCCAAAGCTGTGATAGTGCACCCAACTCGACCCGTGTGAAGAGAGCTGTGATTTTGCCGGTCGTGTAAACCGTTCTTTCCCCAGCTTTTCCAGGTGAAGGGACTTTCTTTTCAACATTGACGTGAGGCTCAGATAATTTGTTTACCAAAAAATGACTTTAATCATGCCAACACAGATATTCTCTCTGCTGCTTGGTACCACATATCAAGAGAAGTGGAAGGGAATGGTAAGTAGTAAAAATGCTATCTTCTTTTTTTCACGAAATGATCAAACTTATAAACAACTTTCAACTGTAGATCCAGTACGATTCATATTAACAGAAAGTGCCAGCCATGGATATATTTTCAAACAAAACTAAGAAACGTCCACATTGCAGGTTTTTAGAGACTGGCTTATTCAATCCATTTTGCATTTTTTTTTACGTTTTAGAAATCATGTTTTAAACTGACAGGTAAACGTGTGCAGTAGATGGTGAGTTTGACATAGGTAAATCTAACTGAACTGTATAAATGTTGTTTGAGACTGTAGGCAAGAAAGATTGTGAATAATCATAGTCGTCCTCTTTCAAAATATTACGCAATGCTACATTTCGCTTCCGTGTGTCTGGCTCGCCATCCACTCAAACTATTCACACATATTTACTATCAATGGAAACCTCAGACCCAAGGAATAAAATGCAGTACGTCACATTTGACAATTTTGTGCCTGTACTAAATCATTGCTGATGACTGTCCCAGAGTGAACCCGCTTTTAAGGTGTTTGCGTCATATTTTCCTCTATTTCGTTGAGAAATACCCAACAGCATGAAATAATTTTGTAATGAATGAATGGCTGGCGCGTCGCTCTTTTCATACATACAAATTTCATTACCCAAGACGGTGTCTAAGCAGAGGACTTTCTTTTTGAAAAGTGGGTAGAAAACACACAACTGGCTTTTTTCTCTTCGCGTGGCCGTCAGCGCCTGCTTTTTAATACGATTTTCAATAAAATATTAAGCTTACTCTGTTGAAATGGCCCATAGATGATAATTTTCATACATTTTTATTCCTTCTATCACAGAAATGGAGTCATCAACAAGATTCCGATCGGGAAGTCCGAATTTCATAAAACAATTTAGATCAAAACTCCGACAATGAACAAAGAAGTCGACTTGCTCAAGGGAGCCGGCGTCATCAGTCATTTCGTATAGCGGCAAGCCTGTGCGGAAAAGACCTTGGGCATGCGATACACGAAATGACAGCTTATGGACATTACTTTTAACGTGCGTTTTTTTTTTTTTTTTTCTTTTTTTTTATTTATTTATTATTATTATTATTATTATTTGTGAAATCATGAAGTATTCAATGTTTGTTCGACGGACAATTGAAAATGGGGCCAGAATTGATTGCAAGGTGCCAGTTTAGAGAAAATATGGGCTTCTCGGCCCAGGTCGGTTGTAACGAATAAAATACATTAATTTTGTGACTTTGGTGATATATATATACAACTATGTAGGTTCTGAGGTATTCGTGTTTTAAAGAGTTTACACACACTAAACACTAAAAAAAAAAAAAAAAAACACAGAAAATAAAGATTCATCAATCAAGGGAGGTAAGGGGCAAGATAACTCTCGAACAAAACATTTTCGTCCACGAAGGGTAACCAAGAAATATATGCACTGTTAGCACCCGGCTACATCTACCTCTCTCTATATATATACACACACACAGAGACTGACAAACTTGCCGGACAACGATGAGTGTTTACCCCATCCTCCTTCCCTTCCCCCTCCCCTACCTCCCATCTCTCTCGCTGTCTTTCCGCTTTTAATCCTGAAGTTAGCAAAAATATCAAAAGCCCACTTTTAAAAAAAAAAAACTACACTGACGACGTGTTTTCTTTTCCAATACAAACTGCGCGAGTTCATTCATAATTTGTGTATTATGACGCTGCACAAGTGTTTACGTGTACTTTCTGCGTCACTTCGAGTTTGTTTTTGTTATGACGTGCTCATGCACGTGTAATAAACCCTTGAGGCAGGAGCCTTAATATTGGGGGGAAAAAAAAAAAAAAACTTGTTTGGAGTCGTTTCTTTCAATTATGTGTATATATATATATATATATATATATATATAATTATGATTCAGAACAATTAAGTAGTAGGGGAAAAACAAGTGCGGGTTAACAATTCTTCCGTCATTATAGTAATGACTTGGCAAAGATTTGAATTTGAGAGAAAAAAAAAAATTAAAGATAGGGTAAATGGGAAAATGTATATCATAAATATGAAAAACCCTTCACTAGCTGCATGAGGAAACATATGAAAACCCTTCACTAGCTGCATGAGGAAACTATCGCGATTCCTCTTAAAGACAGATCTATATGTATCGCCTGTTCCGAGGCTTTTCGTCCGTTGGATCAGACTCATCAGGGAGACACGGCTGATTGTATCTGTGCTCTTGGCGCGTCAGATAGAGACACACCACAGTCCATAATTCTGTGGTGTTCCGACCGCCAAGGGTTCGAAAAAGAATCCAACAGCACCCCCAAAGCAGCCAGCGAAAGGTCGTAGAATTAAACAAAACGAAAAGTGTGAAGAGGAAAAAAGTTGTTGAAAACTAAAAACATTGCGCAAACAGTATAAAATGTAAGGGACAATCTTTGAGCCCATGCTTGAGGATCCATTTAAGGATGCAAGGGAGATCAAAAGATATGGGACACAGTCTATATATATATATATATATATATATATATATATATATATATAGAGAGAGAGAGAGAGAGAGAGAGACTATAAATTCTAAGGATAAGTAACCGAGCACCATTCCAGCAACTTACAGAGCAGCTTGGTGTTGCAATGACTGCAAGAAATATTCAATTAGAAATAAAACTTGCTCTTATGTCTAAGATTGAAGGAACACACACACACACACACACACACACACACACACACACACACACACACACACACACACACACACACCTGTTATCACCACTGTTGTCACCTGATACCTGTTATCACCACTATTGTCAATAATTCCTTGAGTACTGGCTCTATACCCCCTCCTTTTAAAAATACTATTGTGACACCTCTGCTGAAAAAGTCCAATCTTGAACCAAATTTTATGAAAAACTACAGGCCTGTGTCAAATTTGCCTTTCGTTTCTAAAATCCTGGCAAAGGTTGTTTTACATCAACTTCTCAATCATTTGAGTCGGTCTGACTTACTTGAGCCCTTCCAGTCTGCTTAAAAGGCAAATCATTCCACAGAGACAGCTTTACTTTGTGTTGTCAGTGACCTGCTTTCTGCTTGTGACTGTGGTAACATATCTTTGCTATCCCTACTCGATCTGTCAGCAGCGTTTGATACGCTGGACCATGACATCTTGCTTAAAAGACTACACTTCTCTTTTGGACTGTCCAGCATGTCCTAAAATGGTTTGCATCTTACTTGAGTGACCAATTCCAGTCTGTTGTTATACTCAATCATGGTTCAAAATCTGTTCCTCTGAAGTATGGAGTACCCCAGGGTTCCGTGTTAGGCCCTGGGCTGTTTACAATATACATTCAACCTCTCAGTCAGCAGATCAGGCAGTGTGATTTTATGCATCCCATGGTTGCTGACGATGCACAGTTGCATCAGTTAGCACAATCCTGTCACTTTCCCCAGCTACTTGCCACTTTTCAGCAGACAATAGAATCTTTCAAAAAATGGATCACTGTAAACAAGCTGAAAATGAATGATGGGAAAACTGAGGTCATCCTAGTTGGAGCAGCCAGGCAGCTAAAAGCATTCCCAGACAATACTCCTTTTGTTTTGTGTGGTGTAGGGATTGGTTTTGCCGAGTCCGTGAGAAATCTTGCGGTACAGCTGGGTCGTGTCCTCTCAGTGGAGGACCATATAAAGCTACTGTGTGGGACCATCTATCTTGAGCTCCACAGAATATCCGTCCTTTTCTTACCATCAATGCAACCAAGAAGCTCATGTCAGCGTTTGTTTTGTCCAGACTTGACTATTGCAATTCTTTCTTTGTTGGTTTTCCAAACACGCTGCCAGACAAATTACAGAGGGCTCAGAATCATGCTGCGCGCATAGTCCTCGGAAAACGCAAATTTGACCACGCAAAGCCTCTCTTGAGGGAGCTGCACTGGTTTCCTGTCCGACCCCGCATTGAGCACAAAATTGCCACCTTCTGTTTTCGATGCCTCCATGATCTTGCCCCCTCCTACCTTTCAAACCTAGTTAAACTACACGCACCACCAGGATCGCTACGTTCCTCGGACGCCGGTCATTTAACCATTTCGCGTGTTCGGCTGGAGACATATGGCAGACGTTCCTTTTCTTTCGCTGGCCTCACTGTTTTTAATTCTTTACCTCTTTCACTCCGCAATGAACAATGTCTGTAATACTTTTAAGTCAGGCTTGAAAACTTTATTCCATGCCTCTCTTAATGATGATTAATGTTATGCACCCGCAATGTTAATCTGCTTTTATGTCTTGTCCTGAATAGCGTGTGTGTGTGTGTGTGTGTGTGAGCGCGGGCGCGCGTATGTCTTGGGTGTGCTGGAGAGAGGGTGAAGAGTGAGAGGGGAGACAATGTGTGGAGAGAGTGTAGGTTAACTCCTAAGCTGAACTGGAAAACACATATTGAAAACTTAATTGATAAAACAAGAAAAAGATTAAAACATTCTTAAAATTATATGTTATCAACCATGGGGTCAGGACTGTCATACCCTTTTACATCTATACATCTCTTTAGTCCGATCGAAATTGACTTATGGGCAGGAAGTGTATTTCTCTGCGCCTAATTGTCTTTTAAAGAGATTGCAAAGCTTGGATAGTAAGGCCATGAAATTAGCTCTGGGAGTCCCAGTACACACAAACACTCATAGATGTTATAAAGAAACAAATATATTACCTCTAAATGAGAAGCGAATATTGGATGTATCCAAATATATTGTCAGAAGTCTTTCTGTTGAAAATTCAGTTACTGAAGAAATTCTGATTGATTTCAGTAAAGATTTTCCTAAGAGGTCTAAAAAACATATCTTACATTCAACCAATCAGAAACTACACATCTGAGTTCATGTCACATTGCAATATTGATATTACTGCTATACCAGAATTTCCTGCAGTACCTCCAATGCCTCCTTGGGAGCACTTAATGCTTCTTTTGATTACAAATACACTTTGTTAAAGAAAAGTGATATGTGTAAATTTTAACAAACTGAAGTTCGTGAACATTTAGAAAACAGCTATCCAAATCATTTAAAAGTGTTTACAGACGGGTCGGTAATGGAATATCTGACAGTGGTTCAGGCTTTATAATACCAACCTTAAATGTCAGGAAATCATATTATGTAGGAGGAAAGGGGTTTTCAATCTATACCTCAGAACTATATGCAATACTGAAGGCTTTGACTTATATATATATGATACATCAATTGCTTTCTATCAAATTTTACTTTGTGTTGATTCCAAATCTGTTTTACAATCACTAGAGCGTTGGGACTGCAAAGCTAGAAAAGATTTGCTTTTTGAAATAAAACATCTACTGCATTGTTTCATAACACTAGGTATAAGAATTGATTTTTGTTGGGTCCCATCTCACTGTGGTATAAAGTGGAATGAACTAGCAGACAGTCTTGCAAAAGAAGGAGCAAATAGAAAGACGGAAAATCAGCTGAACAATTCCTTAGATCTATCCTCTTGTGAACTAATCCAAATTATGGAAAAAATGCATGCATAAGCGGAATTCTAGTCAAAAAATGGCTACTTTACCGTCGTGCCCAAGACACATTGTTAGATTAATTCATAAATTAAGGCTGAATACTTGGAACACTAAATATTCTCATGGTGTTTCTTGTGTATGCAGAGAAAACATTTCTGTACATCATCTTTGTTTGAATGCTCAGTGTTGACCCCACTCTATGAGGAGAAAGGTATTCAGATGAATAGCTTTGATAATGTCAATACTGTCTTATATGGTTCATATGTTGCTGAAATTGCTATGGTTATTTCGCAGTCACAGGTTGCAAAACTTTTATAAAGATCAACAATTTTGTGTACCGCTAGGGTATTTCACTCATGTCAATACGCTTATATCGGATGTGGGTCATCTGGCGATGAAAAGACATTAAATAAACCGCTGCTGAACTGAACTGAGAGTGTAGGTGGTGATTATGTTTGTCTGCATGTATAATTCTATGTTTTTTAAGTATATTAGTCTTTTGATGTTATAGTTTATATGCCTTAATCTTATGTGTTTCTTTTCTTCTCTTCATTCTTAAACGTTCAGCTTTTGTATTGTAATGGCGCCTGGAGCCTCACGAGGGACAGGCGTCACTTTTTCTTAATGAATTAGATTATTATTATTATTATTATTATATAGACAATATATATATGTATGTATATAAGATGCTCTCTTGTTGTCCTGATCTCTGCACCTTGTAGAATAAACTGAAGTAAAAACGGGAGATGGTGAAAGACAAGAATAAAAACAACAGTCTTTTGATGTCTCAGAGACGTATTGGTAACAAATTTTCGCTGATAAAAGCTTCATCAGGCCAAGGTACGATGATAAAAACCTCACATCAAGTAAAATGACATGTCGTTGATGGTGAATTCCTATTCAGGTAAAACCAGGTAAAGTCAAGTTCAAAGAGGTCAGCAACTGTTGCATGCAAGGCAAATACCCCCCCCCCCCCCCCCCCCCGAGACCCTCCACATGCGCGCGCGCGCGCACACACACACACACACACACACACACACACACACACACACACACACACACACACACATATACACAGAGAGAGAGAGAGAGAGAGCGGGGGGACAGAGGAGAGGGAGAGAGAGAGAGGGGGGTGGGGGGGGGGGAGAAAGAGAAAAGACGGGAGTGGGGGGAGAAGAGAGGGGAAGGTGTCGAGGGAGAAATGAGAGGCATGGGCGGGCGGGAGGGAGGGGGGGAGAGGAGGGGGATGAAGATAGTTGGGTATGAGGAAAATAAGAACAAGATGTGCGACCAAGAAAAAGAAACTTTTCACATATAGATCTTTGTATGTGAATACATCCATCCATCCATCCATCCACAACTGCATCCAAGTAGCATGATTAAAACAAAGGTGTACACTTCCTTCAGTTTTATAAAGGCATGGTTATACACGAAAGAAAAAAAAAAAAAAAAAAAAAAAAGGGGGGGGGGGATGGCGGAGTAGCAGAGAGGCGTGTGGAAGTGGCGATGCGAATGGGGTGTGGGGGAGGGGGGGAGGGCGGGATGGGGGGGTGGGGGCGGAATGTTTTAGTACGTTAATTGTCGAACAATAAGGGAGTTGGGGGGGAGGGGGGGGGGGGGGGGAGGAGAAAGGTTAGGGGATGGGGGGGGGGGGGGGGGGGGGGGGGACAAGGAAAGGGTGAAAAGGGCAATATACACGGTAAATTCCCAGAGGGATGAAATAATTTGGGATAGGATGGGGGTGGGGATAAGGTCGGAGGGGGTTGGGGGTTTACCCGGAATGGTGATAGTGAGATCATGACAAACAGCAACAATCCCTTAATGATTGTCACATATAACTCTCTCTCTCTCTCTCTCTCTCTCTCTCTCTCTCTCTCTCTCTCTGTCTCTCTCTCTCTCTTTCTCTCTCTCTCTTATTCATATAACTAATGCACATCCACTTAGAAGTCAGTTTTGTAGTTTCACGTGCATAGTGTTGCCATACCATCACAAAAATCAATTGTGTATACGTTTCTACAGTGAGGATGGTGGCAGCTGGCTCGTAGGTCTAGTGCTGCATAAAAAAAAACTGCTACTGGTGTTTCTGTGATAATGCACGCATCTGTCAGTGTGCGAAAGATTTGCATATCCCCCCAGCAGCTTACGAGTGTGGAAGCGAATATGCTGGGGGATGTGTGTGTGTGTGTGTGTGTGTGTGTGTGTGTGTGTGTGTGTGTGTGTGTGTGTGTTGTTGTTGTTGTGTGTTTGTGTTTTGTTTTGTTTTACGTCTTTCCATATTACGTGATAGTAGACGAAAAAAAAAATCGGGACCAGGAAACGAGTAAAAAGAATTATCTACAACTGTAACACAAAAATAGAAAAATTCACTTAATCAAAGATATTTTTTTTAATCCTAAAAGATAGAACTCTTCTGTCTCATCTCACCACTGACTGTTATCTATATAAGTATTTGCCAACTGGAGTTTTAGCTAAGTGCAAAAAGAAAAGATGTTTCACTTGCTGACAGGAAAACATTTTGAATTGGACTTTCATCTAAGTGCAAAAAAAAAAAGATATGTTTCATTTGCTGACAGGAAAACATTTTGAAAAGGCTGTACAGACGTATTTGGAATGAATTTTTTCTCTAAGTTACACAAAAGAATGCGATCAGTTGATATGCTATGACCAGATGTATAATGTATATTTTGACATACTTTGTTTTAAAACAATTCAATTTCCATCTACAGATCAAGGAACTTATCTGTCGTCTACGATAAATGTCTTGATCGTACCTACTTAACTTTTCATGAACATTTTTCATTTCATCGTGTAAACAAAAAACACCCAGTTTCTCTTTCTATCAAAACAAAAATGAGAAAATTGTGCTTTTTGTGCCAAAGTACAGCACTCTTGCACTGACATAGAGAAGTTTAAAGAATGCGAATCTGATGTTCGTTTTTTGTTCCCCTCTTTGCTAGAACATCAATCTTTTCGTTATGATATAACCCACAGTGGGAGGAGAACACCCAAAGAAATGTATTTCAGTGTCTCTGACTGAGAGGACAAGTACTACATTATTTATTTCAGTGATCATCTCAGGTCGAACTTTTGATTTAAGATTCTTCTTTGCAGTAAGAACTGACGAGGAGAGGGGAAGGAGTCGAGGGAGAAATGAAAGGCATGGGGAGGCAGGAGGGGGGGGGGGGGGGGGGGGGGGAGAGAGAGAGGAGTGGGGATGAAGATAACTGGGTATGAGGAAAATAAGAACGAGATGAGAGACCAAGAAAAAGAAACATTTCACATATATGTATGTGAATACATATATATATATATATATATATATATATATATATATATATATATATATATATATATATATATATATATATATATCCACAACTGCATCCAAGTAGCATTATTAAGTTTATAAAGGCTTGGTTATATATAAAAGCGAAAAAAAAGTGTGTGTGTGTGTGTTGGGGGGGGTGGGGGTGGGGGGGGGGGGGTGGAGGGTGGCGGAGTAGGAGAGAGGCGTGTGGAAGTGGCGATGAGGGGGGGGGGGGGGGGGGGGGGAGGTTGGGTTGAAGACGGGGGCGGGGGCGGGGTTTTAAGCACGTTAATGGTCGAACAACAATAAGGGAGTAGGGAGTTTGATGAGGGGGGGGGGGGGAGGGGGGGAGGAAAGGGTGAAATGGGCAATATACGTGGTAAATTCTCAGAGGGATGAAGTAATTCCATTCTTAGGAATACATAAAAAACAAATTGGGGTGGGGTGGGGGTAGGGGTAAGGTCGGAGCGGGGGGGGGGGGGGGGGGGGGGGGGGGGGGGGGGGGGGGGGGGGGGGGCGGTTAACCGGAGTGGTGATAGCGAAGTCAGGACAAAGAGCAACAGTCCCTTAATAATTGCCACATGTAACCCTGTGTAAGTGTGTAAAACAGAAAGCAGGGGATGGAGAGGGCAGGGTATGTGGTGGAAGAGGCGGAGGAGTGTGTGTGTGTCAAATTGTGTAATATTAACTGAATGCATTATAATGATAATTCATGCATTAGGTTTTGCGAGCGTGAAAAGTGGATACAGGAGGGGGAAAGTGGAAGGGGAAAGGGGGAAAGGGTGATGCGGGGGGGGGGGGGGGGGGGGGGGGGAAGAAAAGAGGAACTAGGGGTCAGAGGAAGACACAGCCAGTATCTCAAGTCAACCGCAGCCCAAACACTGGCTATGCTTAAGAGTAAATGTCCATAAGACGGGGAAGGATGGTGTGTGTGTGTTTGGTGGGGGGGGGGGGGGGGGGGGGGAAGAGGGGGGGGGGTACGGTGGGGGTGCCAGGGTGAGTGTATCATTTCTGTTGGACTTTTCACCAAGATAAAAAGCCAACCCAGAAAACAACTAGTTTATATGTGGATCGTGGAGGGGGGGGGGGGGGGGGGGGGGGGGGGGGGGGGGCGAGTGGAGTTGGGGGGAGAGGTTGAGGAGAAATGAAAAGGGGGGGGGGGGGGGAGGGCGGGGGGAAGGGGATAGTGAAGGCTACTTTAAGATCATTTTACGGTAAAATTCTTTCTCTTATCAACCATTGCACCTGTAAGATAAAAATTGTTCACAGTTGTCAACCGGCGGGAATGGAAAGGCAGAACGAAAATATAAAATCCAGCAGAGCCTAAAGCTAATACTGACTATGAATGAAAAAGAAAATACTAATACAATGGGGAACAGGGGATTGAGCGGGGGGTGGGTGGGGGGGGGTAGGGAAGGGGGAAATGGTATGATGGGGTGTTAGGGGAAGGACTGATCGTTTTCGGAGGGCATTTCACCAGTATACGATCTGGCCCGGAAACAACTAGTAAATATGTGTGCGTGCGTGTGTGTGTGTGTGTCTGTGCGTGTGTGAGTGTGGTGTGTGCACTTAGGACGTGCACGCGCGCGCGCGCGTGTGTGTGTGTATGTGTGTGTGTGTGTGTGTGTGTGTGTGTGTGTGCGTGCGCACTTGCCTCGCGCGGGGCGCGTATGTACATGAGGACGGGATATACCATACAAAGGGGGTAAAATAAGTAACCTTACAGGTCGAATTGAGCTATAAACTTTACAATATGAATTTTAAGGGTTTAAAGTTGCCGAACATGCGAAAAAACCCCAAATCGATAAAAGTAGGTCACACCACCTTTTCAGGCCTGCGGGCCAAATCGCTGCCAGCGACTTAGTGAACCCTTCGTGGGAGCGCGTCTTAATTTGTTGGGTTGCTGTAATTTTGTGAAATTTACCTTTGTCTCAAGATGGGACACAAAGCATAGACAAAGAAAGGAAGGAAAGGTATCGCTTGAAAGCATGCATCGGTGACCGCGCCCCTCCCTCCCAGCTTTTAAAGAGTGAAGAAGCCCCGGGCTGCATTCCATGTCATGTCCCCACTCACAATGACACACATTCTTTTAGAGTGTTGGGACTTGCATGACGTGAGACAAACATTTCACAGCAGATTCCATAAAAACCTTGTTCAGAGATGTTCCACCTGATGAGATCTTTGAATTTCTAATCAGAGATTGTACAGTAGAAAATTTTTCAACAAAATTTTTTTGTTTTTTTGTTTTTTTGGGGTTTTTTTTTTAGATGTATTTTAAAGAGTTGTGTGAACGAATGACTTGTGAGTTGACTTCAACGCGGTGACAGCCCTGATATGGCCCCTTGCGGTCGGCTGGGCCATAAGCAACATCACCTTGTTTTTAACCCTTCCAGCTTTCTATCTTCCTCCACACATCCCTCACCCCACCCCCCACCCACCAAACCACCCCGGTCATGTGATGGGTATCTATCTTTATATATTTTATCATCCTTCCGTGTCCTGACTGGGACTCGTGTTCAAACCTTGTTTGTTGGTTTGTTTGCTCTTTGCGTGTGGTGTGTTGGTAGACTTGATCCTCACATTGCAGTGACCCGTCCGACTGCTTTCCTCCGTCTTCCACCCTTTGTTCCCAGGTTCATCCCCCAGTCCTCACCGGTACCTACGATGCAGTCTGTTCAGTCTGTGACCCGCTGCTGTCTGCTGCTGCTGCTGCTCTCTGCACTCTGCGTCAGTCCTCATCCCCTCGTGATCAGCCAGCCATTGCCGCAGCAGCTGAACATTGAACGTAGAATCCCCGATGATTTTGACTCTTGTCAAGTTCTTTGTGTACGGCTCAATCCGCCAGATCGTTGCCAATGCCCAGGAACACCGGACGTGGTCGAGATCAAAAGAACCGAACTATCCAAGGCTCCGTGATCAGTGTGACGTTTGGTAAGCTGTCTACGTGACCGTGGAAAAGGAAAAAAGAGAATACGGGGGTATTGGGGTGGGGTGGAGAGGAGAAGGGTGGGGGTGGGGAGCGAAAGACAGAAAGAAGGTGTGTGTGTGTGTGTGTGTGTGTGTGTGTGTGTGTTGTGTTGTGGTTGTGTGTGTGTGTGTGTGTGTGTGTGTGTGTTGTGTGTGTTGTGTTGTGTTGTGTTGTGGTGTGTGTGTTGTGGTGTGTGTGTGTGTGTGTGTGTGTGTGTGTGTGTGTGTGTGTGTGTGTATTGTGGTGTGTTGTGGTGTTTGTATGTGTGTGTGTGTGTGTGTGTGTGTGTGTGTGTGTGTGTGTGGTAGTTTAAGGGTTGAGCAGGATGCACCAATCCGCCTCCCTTCTCCTCCCCTTCTCCAGGCACCCTACCTGTCCATCACCTCTTTCACCATCACCCCCCCTCCTGCCCCCCCCCCCCCCCCCTCACCTCCTCCCCAATCCGGACCTTTTTGCTTTAGTACCGCTGTGAATCCCTCCAAGGAAAACAAAGACGGGCAGAAAGAAAACAGAATCGGATCCCGGGATTGAAACAGGGACTTGCCGATATTCAGTCTGTCGCTATCCCACAGAGCTATTCTGGCTGACAATAAGTTCAGTGCTTTTAATCTATATAAACGCGACTGGCAAGGTGTGCTTTGACCTGCTGTTAATGCCGACATAGCGACTATTGCGACCTCCTAACACAAAAGTGATTCAGTCTTGATGTCTACAGTATACCAATGCATCATTGTGCCAACTTTGCAGAAAATCATACGAAAACTGTGGATTTGAATGACCAACAACAAAGACAGACCGTATTGGACGTAGACACGCACACCTACCCACAGAGAGAACTCGCTTTAGTGTGAGATAACTGTTCCCCCCTCCGCCCACTGCGTCCTCTCGTACCCTGTCCTCCCTCCTCCCTCCCCTTTCCTCTCCCCCATCCCCGTCCTTTCTTACCCCATCCTCCCTGCTCCCCTCTTGTTCAATCGTCTTCCAGTCTCTCAGTCAGGAAAGAAAATAATGTCTTCATAACAATTCTCAGGGTCCGGAAGAAAAACAATGTCTGCATAATAATCCTCATGGTTAGGAAAAAAGTCATGTCTGCACAACAATGCCTATGGATCTGAACAAAATGAAGAAAATGACAGCTATGGAACAATCCTCAAGATATGTCCTCAAGATTGTGAATAACAATAGCATCTACAGCACAATCCCTATGGACAGGAAAAAATATGACAGCTCCTTAAGAATCATCGTGGGCGTAAAAACTTCGCCATCGCACTCTGTTCTGGGCTGTTCTGGTCATTCCAGTCCAGTTGGTCCCCTGTTGTTTCAGCTCTGCCTCAGTGTCTCGCCTCCAGCTGTTGCGAGGCCGGCCTCTCTTCCTTTCCCTGCGGGTTCCAGGTCAGGGCTTGGCGTGTGGTGCTGGACGCTGGCTTCCTGAGGGTGTGTCCGATCCAGCCCCACTTCTTCGCAGTATCTGCTTGGCCACTGGTTCCTGTCCCGCACGCTCCCACAGATCTTCGTTTCGGATCTTCTCCTGCCATCGGATTTTGTAGATGCGCCTCAGACAGGTGTTGAAGAATGTCTGAATCTTTTGTTGCATCGTCTGTGTTGTCCGCCATGTCTCGCATCCGTAGAGCAAAATTGATTTCACATTGGAGTGAAGATGCGGAGTTTGGTTCTTATGCTGATTCCTCAGATGCCCAGATGTTCTTGAGCATGACGAAAGCTGCTCTTGCCTTGCCGATTCTGGCTGTGCTGTGACGTCTCGGTCCGTGCCTCCCTGTTGGTCAACCACGCTTCCCAGGTAGACGAAATGAGCCCTGTCCCGGCTGATGTGGTCTCCAAGCGAGTGGTCTTGTCCTGCATCTGGCTGTGGCTGTGTGACAGGAGCGCCAGGTCGTCAGCGAAGTCGAGGTCGTCGAGCTGCGTCCAGAGTGTCCACTGTGTACCGTTGTTCCTGCCTGTTGTAGTGGTCTTCATGATCCAGTCAATGACCAGGAGGAAGAGGAACGGCGACAGCAGGCACCCCTGCCGAACTCCGGTCTTCACCTCGAAACTTTCGGACAGCTGGCCGGCGTGGGCAATCCTGCAGTTCATGTCCTGGTAGGTGCACCGGATGAGGGAGATGATCTTCTCGGGGACTCCGTAATGCCTCAGCAGCTTCCACAGCGTCTCTCTGTCCACACTGTCGAAGGCCTTCTCATAATCTATGAAGTTGATGTAGAGGGGGGAGTTCCACTCCAGCGACTGCTCCATGATGCGCAGGGCTGGCGATCTGGTCGGCACATGATTTGTTCCGCCGGAAGCCTGCCTGCTGGTCTCGGAGCTTGGGGTCGACAGCCTCTTTCATTCTCTCCAGTAGAACCCTGTTGAGAACTTGCCTGGCGTTGACAGGAGCATGATCCCTCGGTAGTTGCTGCAGTCCCTGAGGTCTCCTTTCTTTGGCAGCTTGATGATGATTCCTTCTTTCCACTGGGCCGGTACCTCCTCCTTCTCCCCATCTTGCTGAAGAGGCTGTATAGCATGTTGACAGCTGTCTCTGTGTCTGCTTTGATGGCTTCTGCTGGTATCTCGTCCGGCCCTGCAGCCTTCCCATTTTTCAGAGTCATGATGGCCTTCTTGATCTCTGCCTTTGAGGGTTTGTCGCAGCTGATGGGCAGTTCTGTCTCTGCGGGTGGGATGTCTGGTGGTGTGTCAGGGGCGGGGCGGTTCAGCAGCTCCCTGAAGTGTTCTGCCCATCGTTTCAGCTGTTCCTCGGTGTTGTCAGTGGGTTTCCGTTCTTGTCCTTCACTGGCTTGTTGTCTGTCTGCTGGAACTTGCCCGTCAGCTTCTTGGTCACCAGGTACAGGTCCTTCAGGTTCCCCTGTCCGGCTGCTGCCTCTGCTTGACTGGCCAGGTCGTCAAAGTAGTCCCTCTTGTCCTTCTTGATGCTCCTCTTTACTTCTCTGTTCGCTGCTGTGTGCTCTTCCTGTGCTTTGCCTTAGCTGCTCTTGTTCGGCTCGTGTTCAGCGTAGTTTTCTTCTCTCTCCTTGTTTCCAGCTTGTGGATGGTGTCGGCAGAGATCCATTCCTTGTGCTGGGTCTTCTTCTTGCCAAGGATCTCTTCACATGTGTCATGCCAGAGCTTCTTGCAGTGTTCCCACTGTGTCTCGATGTCCGTCTCACCGTTTTCTATCAGCTCTTGTAGTGGCTGGAACCTGTTGGAAAGGCTGATCTGGAATGCTGCTTGCGTGTGTCCCTGTTTCTGAGCAGTCCGACATTGTACCTTGTCCGTGTGTTGTTGGCGTTGGTGAATCTCTTGAGGCGAAGTCTCACTGTTGTTAAAAGAAGGTGGTGGTCTGATGACACGTCAGCACCTCTCATCACTCGTACATCCCGCCATGATCTCCTGAATTTGCGGCTAATGCAGATGTGGTCAATCTGGTTCTCCGTGACGTGGTTCGGGGATCTCCATGTGGCCTTGTGGATGCGCTTGTGTGGGAAGATGCTCCTCTATCACCAGCTGGTTCAGGGCGCACAGGTCTGCAAAGCGCTCACCATTCTCGTTCATCTGTCCCCGTTCGTGTGTCCCCATGATGTCCTCGTAGCCTGTGTTGTCCACTCCCAATCTTGGCGTTGAAATCTCCCGTCAGTATGGTTATGTCCTTTGCTCCTCTTGGGCATATCCTCCATCCCAGTGAACTGGCAGCATGATTTCATTGTTTCGTGTGTGTGTGTGTGTGTGTGTGTGTGTGTGTTCGTGCGTTGCGTGTGCGTGCGTGCGCGTGTGTGTGCGCGCACACGCGTGCGTGTGTGCGTGCATGCGTGTGTGTGTGTGTGTGTGTGTGTGTGTGTGTGTGTGTGTGTGTGTGTGTGTCCCGAAAAAGAAGTATATTCAAACGAGTTATTGCCAAAAACCGTTGGCAGTCTGCTTCGTGCAAACTTTGATATTATTAATCATGCAATTGTTCAAGTAAGATGCCGATAGTTTACCGTCGACTAATCTACTGACTGATCGATTTGTGCAGATGTTGCAGTCACCCTTCGTTGGAGGATCAACCCTGTCTTCAGGGGTCAGATCTCCCCTGACAACAGCTGTCTGGAACTAGCCCAGGTGTCTGCTCTATCATGATACCCCGTATGTCCTTCATTTGGCCTGATTCCCCATATGTCCTTCAGTTGGCCTGATTCCCCACATGTCCTTCAGTTGGCCTGATTCCCCACATGTCCTTCATTTGGCCTGATTCCCCATATGTCCTTCATTTGGCCTGATACTCCATATGTCCTTCAGTTGGCTTGATTCCCCACATGTCCTTCAGTTGGCCTGATTCCCCATATGTCCTTCAGTTGGCCTGATACCCCATATGTCCTTCATTTGGCCTAATTCCCCATATGTCCTTCAGTTGGCCTGATTCCCCATATGTCCTTCATTTGGCCTGATACCCCATATGTCCTTCAGTTGATAACCTGATACTCCCTATGCCCTTCAGTCTATTTCCTGGCACCCAACACCCATAAGATTAAAATTTGAAGACAGTAATGAATTGTCTGTGGGTCTCTGTCTTACAAGTACTGGAGTGTGTGTGTGTGTGTGTGTGTGTGTGTGTGTGTGTGTGAATGAGATGAGAGAGAGAGACAGACAGAGACAGACAGACAAAGGATTCAAATATGAATAATTCTATAGAGGTTAGAATGGATACGCTTACGGCATTTTAACACTACGCCCTCAAAAACAACAGCACACAAAATCAAAACGAGCTTAAATGTGATGTGCAAGAATAAAACAACGAACAAACCAACAAACGACGAAACACGAATAAAAATAAACAGTATTTACCAAAGAGAAACAAAACAAAAGAAACCAGGTTACAATCGACGAGCACTACATGTTCAAGGAAAACGCACACGTAGACACACACACGCGCGCGCACACACTGACGACTATTTACACGGCAGCTTCTAAGTTCTTCACACCAGCACCACAGCACACTCACAGTATAAAACACACGATCAGTTTGACCTCCGTACTAGAACACACTCACAGCGCAAACGCACGATCAGATTGAGCTCCGTACTACAACACACTCACAGTACAAACACACGATCAGTTTGAACACCGTACCACAACACACTCACTGTACAAACACACGATCATTTGAGTACAGCGTACCCCAACACACTCACTGTACAAACACACGATCATTTGAGTACAGCGTACCCCAACACACTCACAGTACAAACACACGATCAGTTTGAACACCGTACCACAACATTCTCACAGTACAAACACAATTCATTTTAACTCCTATGCACATACTTACTTTTAGAAGTCGATTTGAATTGTGGTTATTAAAACAACAATATTCTCCTGCATGTTCAGACTTCATAATTTTCTGCAAAAAGACATGCAACGTGCTTTCCACAATAATAAATTTGGTTTGTGTTGATATGGTCATGTATGATGTTCTACAATTTACCACCAGAATACATGACGGATGACTTGAAAAGACGGGTCCTCGGACGAGGAATGCCGATGGTACTTTTGTACGAACATCAGTGATTGGAAATTTTTATTATTAAAAAAAAAAAAAAAAATTTTTGTAAATGGGCAGATGATAATCTCTTCATGAGTTTATACATGAAGACAACATTGAACATTTCTATGTTGAGACTGACACGTACTAATTTGTTTATGGTTTCATACATGAATTCAGATTTATTGTCATAATATTGAAGACTTAAAGGGAGAATATCCAATTGCTTGTGATCATAAAGGACAAGCGTGGAAGATTTGAGAACAACTTGCTTCAGAGAACGTCTGTTTAAGATGTCAAGAGACTTTTGCAATTTTACAGGTCAGATCCTAATATATCGATGTGTAATCAATGTC
>JADBJO010006046.1:45000-50000 GCA_016801955.1 Conus betulinus
ACACACACAAACACACACACCCACTCATACTCTCCTGTCAAAAAGATTTCAATCCTGTGACCCTTTGTTGGGGCATGGAGGACTTGAAACAAAATGAACAAATGTCCCACACAAACGAAACACATCAAAAACATCCAAAAATTTTCCCGATCAATTCCAACACCACTGGATATAATGTTACACAACTTACTAAGTTTTAAAACTCTACTTCGCTAAGTTTTAGTAACACTTTTTTATTACCACACAGCAATCGACAATAGTTAAAAATACGGACTTTATACATGTAAACTTGTTTTTGGTATAAACTTATTTTCTACACCTCATCAATATTTGGTGCATTTCATTACACAAAGGATGCGCCAATTCGTCGCCAAGGTCCTTCTGGTCGCAGTCCCAACAAAAAATCGTTCATTATGAGGTATTCCAAAATCGTCTGCCAGTTTCGATCAGCGTTTATGATTACCACAGCGGAACCGAATTAGTGGATATTATATAAACATCAGGCAACATTTCAATATATTTTTTCACGGCAAAACTCGGTTTTAAAATTCCTGTAAAATACACACTTATTACTAGAATTCTAAAGCATCGCTCCAAGCACGTATGTAAACATCTTCTAATGAATTACGCCCCTTTCTGCCCAACATTTCTACAGATACTATTGAAACAGACGAAAACTTTTGTGTCTCCCACACAAAGTCGAATCCTGTTTTCGATAAGGATGTTCCGTATACACATCAACCAGCTAGATGTAAAACCCTGATTTCTGTATAAATAGGCAAATTTGAAATCTTGCCATCTTTAGCAAAGAAAACATTGCACATTGCGCTTGCTCATACAAATACTTCTTACATTTATAAAAATTTCCTGTGCTAAAGATTATATACCTAAATATTTGAAAGTGTGTACTATTTCTATGGACTGGGTTTTTTGACTTTAGTGTTTTTTTTTCTAGGATTATTGCGTCCATTAAAGACTACACCCTTTGTTTTTGCTACATTAACATTAAGCTTCCATGCGGTACAGTACTCGCTTAATACATCAAAGAGCATGCTGTAAACCACAAAAAGAATCTGCAATTAACAACAATATCATCAGCGTATAAAAGTAAAAGTAAACTAATGTAACTTAATAAATCTGAGTCAGGAGATTTAAAATAATATTCAAGAAAGCACAGTTACGATCTGTGAGATAAAGTTCAAGATCATTCAAATACAATGAAAAAATAGCAAAGGTGAAAGATTTTCACCTTGACGAACACCTCTAAAGCACGCACACACACACACACACACGCGTGCGCGCACACACACACACACACACACACAGAAATTAATCTGTCTCCCTCTCTCTCTCTGTGCATCCCCTCCCTGGTGTTTAGTGTGTGTGTGCGCGCGCGCGTGTGTGTGTGTGTGTGTGTGTGTATGTGATGTCATGAAGCAGGGACACGGCGCTACGTACTTGAGAAGAGCCGCTAAGCTGACGGCTACTCACTGTTCAAGGGTCTTAAACGGGCGTAAGGTCCTGACGATGAGAACGGTTGCGATAAGCGAGCGGGCCGGCGCGTCGTCGGCGTCTTTGAAGAGGTTGACGTGAGGCTGGAGAGGACTGCCGCAAGGCTGCTTGTTTAATGCCATCGACGCGTCGTGGACATCGTACCCCCAATCCTCATGCAATCCCCAGATTGTTGTATGTTAATCTTTTACAAAAGGAAAACCTCTCTCTCTCTCTCCTCTCTCTCTCTCTCTCTCTCTCTCTCTCTCTCTCTCTCTCTCTCTCTCCAATTTGTTTTTCCCCCAATGTACATTATTCCTAAATTGTGACCCAGCCCTTGTTACTAGGTAACATTTACTAGGTGGTATCCCAGGCGTGGCTGGCTGCGCGTATAACATGCCACCATGATCTGGGATGCAATCCAAAGAGCAAAAACAACAGAAAAGAAGACCTGGACGTAGTGTGGCTTGATCTGGCAAACGCATATGGATCTGTACCCATCCCCTCCCCATGAGATGAAACAGTTGGCTCTTGAGATGTACCATGTGCCAAAGAACATCCATGACATGCTCAAGAAGTACTTCAATGCGCTTCTCAATGCAGTTTTCTACCAAAATCATGGTCAAGAATAACAGTGACACTCAGAACATGCAGGCAGAGTCTGCTGGACGGGGCAGATGACTGGGAGTGCACTGCAGACCTCCCACCCCCGAATGGAAGAAGTCAACCAGAGATCATCAGCAAGAGTGGCATGAGACCAAACATCGTGGTCCACTCTCAGTCCCAACCAAGCAGCTGATCATGATCGAGCTCACGGTACCATATGAGAACTGAATGGAGGCAGCTCAAATCTACAAGACTGAAAAGTATGCTGATCTGGCAAACAGCCTAAGGAGAGGAGGCTACCAGGTCAGTCCCTCACTGCAGAAATTGGAGCTAGGGGTTTGTAGGAACGTCTGTATACAGCCTCATGAAACAGACTCTCTCAGTTGCAGGGAGGGGCAGCATCAAAAAAAAAAAAACAAACAGAGCCCTGAAAGCAATGGCAGAGCGGCCTCAGAGAGGTGTTCAAGCTGGATCTGGTCAAGGATGAACAAAAGTGAACTTCATAAGGCTTAACTTTCCTAAAAATATCAGGTGTCCCAGTGGCTCAGTGGTTTAGAGTGCGAGTCATTAAGTGGAAAATGAGCATGTCCAGAGAGTCATGGGTTCGAATCCCAGTCATGGTTCGTCCCAAGATGGGAAAGAAAGAGGCAGCAGAGGGGCATTCGGAGTCATGAACCGGGTGTGGCCCACCCCCATCCCCACCCCCAACACCCCACGTAGTATTGTTTCCTTTTCGTGTACCATTCATCTGTTCATTTGGATATTGTTTGTTACTGTTGTCGGTCTTGAGGGCATGGTGTAAAAAAGCTGTAAGCTTATCCATTTTACCCTCAATATTCGTATTCGTATTCCCCTTCAATAGGAGGATCGCTTATTCTATATCTGTGTGTGCTATTTTTTCTTCTTTGTAATCAATGTCTATATTCTTTGTTTTGTTGTTTCAATGTGTTTTTTTCCCTTTAAAGTCATCTACATCTTAAATGTTAATAGATGAACTTTTTTTTGATATTGTGAAGGTATGTGTGTTTATTAAAAGTTTTGTAAGACTTAGTCGCTGGTCATACTTAGTTAGTCCCTTAGCGGGGCAAGGGCCAGAAGAAAAAAATATGTTTGCTGATCTGTTACCCTTGGAAATAAAGATTATCATCATCATCATCATCATCATCTCTCTCTCTCTCTCTCTCTCTCTCTCTTTCTCTCGCGCGCGCGCGCGCGCGCGCGCGCGCGTGTGTGTGTGTGTGTGTGTGATAAAGCGCCCACCACTGCACACACACACACACACACACACACACACACACACACACACACACACACACACACACACACATACACACACACAATTGCACACACACACACACACACACACACACACACACACACACACACACACACACACACACACACACACAATTGCACACGCACACGCACACACACAATTGCACACACACACACACAATTGCACACACACACACACACACACACACACACACACACAAACACACACGTTACAATACAATACAATACATATACAATACAATACAATACAATACAATATTCATTCCTTCTGCCCCTTTTGAGGTATGGAGGAAGGGTGTGTTTAAAGCAATAACAGGAAAAAGAATACAAACCAGCCAAAATAAAACATGAACTGCTAGTCAGTGCTGACATAGACCAACGATTTAAAACACTTGAGATAATCTAATATACTTTGACAATAAATGCATTTGTTTTCGATTAGTAGACAAAAATTACTGACAGATTTTGTGGAGAGAAATCTTTTTGCTTTTTGTTTGGGAGAGAATCTATGGCATCCTTTACCTCTTGTAATGTAATTGGGGCGTTGATGTTGCTTGTGTCATGATCAGATATATCATTAAAGACATGAGTACATTCTTTATCCTCTCTGAATTTCTTTGGTTTTCAGACAACCCATATTACGTGCTCACTTTAGCAGACTGGTCGACAAATGCTGTGCTTTGTCTGTGGATGATGGGAACTTGTTATTATCAAGAATAATAGGATATTCTGGGAGTTGGTTCCATTTTTTATCGTTTTTATCTCTTATCATACTATTCTACTCTCTTTATGATCCAATGTGTTTCTTTTGCAAAATTATCGCAATAATCCTTTTTGGATTGTTCCATAACTCTATTACTATTTGCATTTGAATATTTCATTTCCTTAAATTTTTCATCTACCATTTTCTTATCTTGACTTTTCTTAGTGTGCACATATTCCTAGAACAACCGTTTTTTTTGGTTTGTTTTTTTTTTCTCATTAACTGTCTTACCGCAATCTTCAGTCTACCAAACATTACAATTTTGTTTACTCCCTTTAGATCCCTGATTCTTCAATTTAGAATAAAATAAACCAGGCACATGTAGAACAGAAGTACAAAACATGTCATACATTGTATCAATATCATGATCTGGGGACAAGCTTTTGTCTAGATCTTTAAGTGTATTGTAAAATTGAGACCATTTGGCATTTTCATAATCAAATCTTGCGATTGTATCATCAGGTTTTGTGTCTTCAAAATTAGGGGGGACTGATTAATTGTAAAGATGATTGGTATGTGATCACTCCCAAGAGTTTCACTATAAGTTTCCCATGCACACGACAAAGCCATTTTAGGTGAAACCAAAGTTAAATCAATGGCAGTAGGTCTAAGTGTAGATACATCAGGAACTCCGGTATAAGAACCATCACTGAGTAAACATAAGTAAACATAAAGTTGAGTCTACAATATTTTCCACAAAACTATTACTACTGACATGTGTGCACTCTTTTTCCAGAAAGAAGAATGAACATTACAATCCCTTCCTACTAATTATTTACCATTATGTTTTTCATCCATTCAGTATAAGCTTCATCTGGACCCTTAGGTAAATATACAGAAACAC
>JADBJO010006046.1:55000-82500 GCA_016801955.1 Conus betulinus
ACCTGTCACAAAGGACCAACAGCACACCTCACTCACATCAGATCCTCACCTGTGTGCTGACGTGTCTCCTGCTGTCTGCCTCCCTGCAACCTGCCATCACCTGCCCTGCCGTCGTCTCAGTTGGGACTTGTGAGGAAAATGTCTTTTTTTCCTTTCGTTTTTCCTTTTTTATGGTTTGATTTGATGCCGAACTGTGTTGTTCCAGAATGTATAGTACTATAGTCAATGTTTTAGATCAAGTAAGAATAGGGGCTTAGTATCCTTGATGGGGCGGGAGGGGGGGCGGGGGGAGGGGAGGGGGGGGGGGGGGCTTGGAGAAATTTTCATTAAAAGGATAAGACAATACTTCATTTTCATTAAAAGGATAAGACAATACTTCATTTGAAAGAGGTCTTTTCATGTAGTGGTAAATATCTTTGGAAGTATGGAGTTAAAACAAAATTTCCAGCTCTATCAAACGATCAAGATATTTTCCCTCCACAATCTACAAACAAGACAGTCAGTGAACGAGTCAAAAACTAACACAAGACACTCACTCGTTGAAAACAGTTTTGCCTTGGCTCCTTTGCACCTATGGACTCTGACCTGCACCGTAAGTGTGCGCTCCCTTTGAAATACTGTCAGAGAGAGAGAGAGAGAGAGAGAGAGAGAGAGAGAGAGAAATGCGTTCCCACCTATCCTGAAGTCATCCTAGTCGAATGCGAAATGAAATGATAGGATGCCACAAGGTGGTCACCGAGAAGTTACATGAAAGGTGAAAATTGTTAACGCTATTCATTTGTACTGGTATCACCATGACCATCTTACACATGGAAATTATAATATTGCGATATTAAAGAGATTTCTGTTAGGAGAATATCTTTGTGTGTGCATTTCTGTCTGCTGTTTTTGACGCAAGAAGAAATCATTTGTCAAAAATTTACTGGTCCGTAATGTGAAGACTGCGTCACTTCACACCTTTTGTGCATTTATTCGTGTTTTGCCTTTTTTTTTTCTTTGTTGTTGTTGTTTGTTTTGTTTTGTTTAAGGAATTTTACAGTCATTTTCATTCTCTTGCAATATTGAAAGTCAAATTTAGAAAAAAATAGGAGTTACCGCCACAGATACAGACAAATAGATTACAGGACAAAACACAATGCATTTCGACCTCTGGGGTCTTCTTCAGGCAAAAACAAACAACGTTTAGGCTGTGTGCATAGTGCACCCGGATCCGGCTGTGCTTTGCACCGCCGTGCGCCGCCCGGCAGAAAAAAAACCGTGCTCCGTTCATCTCTTTTCCGGCGACGGCCAAAGCTGTGATAGTGCACCCAACTCGACCCGTGTGAAGAGAGCTGTGATTGTGCCGGTCGTGCAAACGGTACTTTCCCCGGCCTTTCAGGGTGAAGGGACTTTCTTTTCAACATTGACGTGAGGCTCAGATAATTTATTTACCAAAAAATGACTTTAATCATGCCAACACAGATATTCTCTCTGCTGCTTGGTACAACATATCAAGAGAAGTGGAAGGAAATGGTAAGTAGTAAAAATGCTATCTTCTTTTTTTCACAGAATGAACAAATTTAGAAACAATTTTCAACTGTAGATCCAATACAATTCATATTAACAGAAAGTGTCAGCCATGGATATATTTTCAACAAAAACTGAGAAACATCCACATTGCAGGTTTTCAGTGACTGGCTTATTCAATCCATTTTGACATTTTATTTTACGCTTTAGAAATAATGTTTTAAACTGACAGGTAAATGTATGCAGTGGGATGTGAGTGTGACACGGGTCAATCTAACTGAATTGTATGAACGTTGTTTGACACTGAAGGCAAGAAAGATTTTGATTAATCATAGTCGTCCTCTTTCAAAACATTACGAATTGCTACATTTTGCTTCCGTGTTGTCTGGCTCGCCGTCCATTCAAACTATTCACACATATTTATCGTCAATGGAAACCTCAGAACCCAAGGAATAAAATGCAGTAAGTGACATTTGACAATTTTGTTCCTATACTAAATCATTGCTAATTAGTGTCCCAGAGTGAACCCACTTTTAACGTGTTTGCATCATATTTTCCTCTATTTCGTTTAGAAATACCCAACAGCATGAGATAATTTTGTAATGAATGAATAGCTCGCGCTTCGCTCTTTTTATACATATAAATTTCATTACCCAAGACGGTGAACTTTCTTTTTGAAAAGTGGTAAAAACATAACTGGCTTTTTCTCTTCGCCGGGCCGTCAGCGCGTGCTTTTGACACGATTTTCAATAAAATATTACTTGTTGAAATGGTCCATCGGATGATTATTTTCATACATTTTTATTCCTTCTACGACAGAAATGGAGTCATCAACAAGATTCCGATCGGGAAGTCCGAATTTCATAAAACGACAATTTAGAGCAAAACTCCGACAATCAACAAAGAACTTAGAAGGTGACTTGCTCAAGGGACCGGTGCCGTCAGTCATTTCGTATAGTCGGAAGTCTGTGCGGAAAAGAACTTGGGAATGCGATAACGGAATGAGAGCTTATGGACATTACTTTAACGTGCGTTTTCAGGTTTTTTGAAAGTGTACTGGCGTGGAAAGTGTACTCTCCACGGGCAAAATCGTGGAATGTATACCACGGCTGATCCATGGAATGTATACATTCCACGATTGGCCCGTACACTTTCCACGCCAGTACACTTTATATATATAGAGAGAGAGAGAGAGAGAGAGAGAGAGAGAGAGAGAGAGAAACTTGCCGGTAAAACGATGAGTGTTTACCCCATCCCCGTTCTCTCCTTCCCCTCCCCCTCCCCTCTCGCCCCTCCCAACCCCCCCCCCCCCCCCCCCCCCCACCTCTCTCTCGCTGTCTTTCCGCTTTTAATCCTGAAGTTAGCAAAAGTAGCAAAAGCCCACTTTATTATTATTATTTAGTTTCATTTTTAAACTACAGTGATGACGTGTTTTCTTTTCCAATGCAAACTGCGTCAGTTCATTCATAATTTGAGTATTATGATGCTGCACAAGGGTTTACGTGTACTTTCTGCGTCACTTCAAATGTATTTTGCTATGACGTGCTCATACACGTGCAATAAAGCCCTTGAGGAAGGCCAGGCAGCCGAAATATCGGGGGTAAAAAACAAACAACTTGTTCGGAGGTTTGGAGTCGTTTCTTTCAATTAATTGCGTAATATAT
The DNA here is from genome assembly GCA_016801955.1 of Conus betulinus. Lineage (NCBI taxonomy): Eukaryota > Metazoa > Mollusca > Gastropoda > Neogastropoda > Conidae > Conus > Conus betulinus. The sequence goes on from JADBJO010006046.1 coordinate 58,171, forward strand.
ATATATATATATATATATATATATATATATATATATATATATATATTCAAAGGGTAAGTAACCGAGCACCACCATTCCAGCAACTTACAGAGCAGCTTGGTGTTGCACTGACTGCAAGATTTATTCAATTATAAACAAAACTTGCTCATATGTCTTAGATTGAAGGAATACACACACACACACACACACACACACACACACACACACACACACACACCTGTTATCACCACTGTTGTCACCTGATACCTGTTATCACCACTATTGTCAATAATTCCCTGAGTACTGGCTCTATACCCCCTCCTTTTAAAAATGCTATTGTGACAACTCTGCTGAAAAAGTCCAGTCTTGACCCAAATTTTATGAAAAACTAAAGGCCTGTGTCAAAGTTGTCTTTCGTTTCTTAATTCCCGGAAAAGGTTGTTTTGCATCAAATTCCCTATCATTTGAGTTAGTCTGACTTGCTTGAGCCCTTCCGGTCTGCTTACAAGGCAAATCATTCCACAGAGACAGCTTTACTTTGTGTTGTCAGTGACCTGCTTTCTGCTTGTGACCGTGGTAACACATATCTTTGCTATCCCTACTCGATCTGTCAGCAGCGTTTGATACGCTGGACCATGACATCTTGCTTAAGAGACTACAAGTCTCTTTTGGACTGTCCAATAATGTCCTAAAATGGTTTGCATCTTACTTGAGTGACCAATTCCAGTCTGTTGTTGTACTCAATCATGGTTCAGAACCTGTTCCTCTGAAGCATGGAGTACCCCAGGGTTCCGTGTTAGGCCCTGCGCTGTTTACAATATACATTCAACCTCTCAGTCAGCAGATCAGGCAGTGTGATGTTATGCATCCATGGTTGCTGACGATGCACAGTTGCATCAGTTAGCACAATCCTGTCACTTTCCCCAGCTCCTTGCCACTTTTCAGCAGACAATAGAATCTGTCAACAACAAAAAATGGATGACTGTAAACAAGCTGAAAATAAATGATGGGAAAACCGAGGTCATCCCAGTTGGAGCAGCCAGGCAGCTAAAAGCATTCCCAGACAATACTCCTTTTGTTTTGTCTGGTGTAGAGATCGGTTTTGCCAAGTCTGTGAGGATTCTTGGGGTACATCTGGACCGTGTCCTCTCAATGGAGGACCATATAAAGCTAGGACCATCTATCTTGAGCTCCGCAGAATCAGTCATATCCGTCCTTTTCTTACCATCAATGCAACCAAAAAGCTCATCTCGGCATTTGTTTTGTCCAGACTGGACTATTGCAATTCTTTGTTTGTTAGTCTTCCAAACACGCTGCCAGACAAATTACAGAGGGCTCAGAATCATGCTGCGCGCATAGTCCTCGGAAAACGCAAATTTGACCATGCAAAGCCTCTCTTGAGGGAGCTGCACTGGCTTCCTGTCCGACCCCGCATTGAGCACAAAATTGCCATCTTCTGTTTTCAATGCCTCCATGATTTTGCCCCCTCCTACCTTTCAAACCTAGTTAAACTACACACACAGTCAATATCGCTACGTTCCTCGGACGCCAGGCATTTAACCATTCCCCGTGTTCGGCTGGAGACATATTGCAGACGTTCCTTTTCTTTCGCTGGCCTCACTGTTTTTAATTCTTTACCTCTTTCACTCCGCAACGAACAATGTCTGTAATACTTTTAAGTCAGGCTTGAAAACTTTATTCCATGCCTCTCTTAATGATGATTAATGTTATGCACCGCAATGTTAATCTGCTTTTATGTCTTGTCCTGAATAGCGTGTGTGTGTGTGTGTGTGTGTGTGTGTGTGTGTGCGTGCGTGCGCGCGCGCGCGCGCGCGTGTGTGTGCGTGTGAGTGTGCATGTGTGAGTATGTCTTGGGTGTTTGGGTGTGCTGGGAGAGAGGTGAAGAGTGAGAGGGGAGACAATGTGTGTGGAGAGAGTGTAGGGGGTGATTATGTTTCTGCATGTATAATTCTATGTTTTTAGATGTATGTTGGTCTTCTGATGTTATGGTTTATATGCCTTAATCTTAAAAATGTGTTTCTTTTCTTTTCTTCATACTTAAACGTTCGTTTTATATTGTAATGACGCCTGGAGCCTCACGAGGGACAGGAGTCACTTTTCTTAAATGAATTATATTATTAATATTATATATATAGATATATATAATGCTCTCTTGTTGTCCTGAGCTCCGCACCTTGTAGAATAAACTGATTAAAAACCGGAGATGATGAAAGACAAGAATAAAAACAACAGTCTCCTGATGTCTCAGAGTCGTATTTTTAACAAATTTTCGCTGTTAAAAACTTCATCAAGTCGAGGTACAATGATAAAAGCCTCGCATCAAGTAAAATGACATGTCGTTGATGGTGAATTCCTATTCAGGTAAAATCAGGTAAAATCAAGTTCAAAGAGGTGAAGAACTGTTGCATGCAAAGCAAAATAAACCCCCCCCCCCCCCCAGACTCTCTCTCCACACACACACACACACACACACACACACACACACACACACACACACACACACGCACGCACGCACGCACGCACGCACACACACACACACACACACACACACACACACACACACACACACAGATCACAGAGAGAGAGCAGGGGGACAGAGGGGGGGGGGGGGGGGAGAGAGAGAGAGAGAGAGAGAGAGAGAGAGAGAGAGAGAGAGAGAGAGAGAGAGAGAGAGAAGACGGGGGTGGGGTGGTGGAGAAGAGGGAAAGGTGTCGAGGGAGAAATAAGAGTCATGGGGGTGGGGGGGGGGGGGTGTGTGTGGGGGGGGATGAAGATAGTTGGGTATGAGGAAAATAAGAACAAGATCAGCGACCAAGAAAAAGAAACTTTTCAGATATAGATCTATGAATGTGAATACATACATACATACATCCACAACTGCATCCAAGTAGCATGATTAAAACAAAGGTGTACACTTCCTTCAGTTTATAAAGGCATGGTTATACATGAAAGCGAACAAAAAGAGGGGGGGGGGAGGAGGGGGGCGAGTAGCAGAGAGGCGTGTGGAAGTGGCGATGAGAAGGGGGGTGAGGGGGGGGGGGGGGCGTTGAGGGCGGGATGGGGGGGGGCGGGATGTTTGAGTACGTATTTGTCGAACAATAAGGGAGTAGGGGAGTTGGGGGGGGGGGGGGGGGGGGGGAGAGAAAGGTTAGGGATGGGGGGGGGGGGGGACAAGGAAAGGGTGAAATGGGCAATATACACGGTAAATTCTCAAAAGGAAGAAATAATTTGGGGGTGGCATGGGGGGGGGGGGGGTAAGGTCGGAGGGTGGGGGGTAGGGGTTTGGGGGTTTAGCCGGAATGGTGATAGCGAGATCATGACAAACAGCAACAATCCGTTAATGATTGTCACATATAACTCTCTCTCTCTCTCTCTCTCTCTCTCTCTCTCTCTCTCTCTCTCTCTCTCTCTCCTGTATAATTCATATAACAATGCACATCCACTTAAAAGTCAGTTTTGTAGTTTCACGTGCACAGTGTTATCATACCATCACAAAAATCATTGTGTATACGTATCAAAACTGGTGGCAGCTGGCTCGTAGGCCTAGAGCTGCATAAAAAAAATGCTACTGGTGATTCTGTGTTAATGCATGCATATGTCAGTGTGCGAAAGATTTGCATATCCCCCCAGCAGCTTACGAGTGTGAAAGCGAATATGCTGGGGGATGTGTGTGTGTTTGTGTGTGTGTGTGTGTGTGTGTGTGTGTGTGTGTGTGTGTGTGTGTGTGTGTGTTTGTTGTTGTTGTTGTTGTTGTTGTTGTTGTTTTACATCTTTCCACATTACGTGATAGTAGACGAAAAAAAAGAAACAAATTGGGACCGGGAAACGAGTAAAAAGAATTAACTTATCCACAACTGTAACACAAAAATAGAAAATTCACTTAATCAAAGATTTGAAAAAGCCTAAAAACATATAACTCTTCTGTCTCATTTCACCAATGACTGTTGTCTATTATAAGTATTTGCCAATTGGACCTTTAGCTAAGTGTAAAAAGGAAAAAATGTTTCACTTGCTGACAGGAAAACATTTTGAATAGGCTGTACAGACGTATTTGGAATGAATTTTTTTCATTAATCTACACAGAAGAATGTGATCAGTTAATATGCTATGACCACATATACAATGTACATTTTTGACATGCTTTGTTTTAAAACAATCCAACTTACTTCTACAGATCAAGGAACTAATCTGTCGTCTACGATAAATGTTTTGATCGTACCTACTTAACTTTTCATGAATATTTTTCATTTCATCGTGTAAACAAAAACACACAGTTTCTCTTTCTATCAAAACGAAAATGAGAGAAAAGCGTGCTTTTTGTGCCCAAGTATAGCACTCTTGCACTGACATAGAGAAGTTTAAAGAATGCGAATCTGATGTTCGTTTTGTTCCCCTCTTTGCTAGAACATCAACCTTTTCGTTATGATATAACCCACAGCGGGAGGAGAACACCCAAAGAAATGTATTTCAGTGTCTCTGACTGAGAGGACATGTACTAAATTATTTATTTCAGTGATCATCTCAGGTCGAACTTTTGATTTAAGATTCTTCTTTGAAGTAAGAACTGACGAGGAGAGGGGAAGGTGACGAGGGAGAAATGAAAGGCATGGGGAGGGGGGGGGGGGGGGAGGGGGGGGGGATGATAGTTGGGTATGAGGAAAATAAGAACAAGATGAGCGACCAAGAAAAAAGAAACATTTCACATATATGTATGTGAATACATATATACATCCACAACTGCATCCAAGTAGCATGATTAAAACAAAGGTGTGCACTTCCTTCAGATTATAAAGGCATGGTGATACATAAAAGCGGAAACAAAAGGAGGGGGAGGGCGGCAGAGTAAGGAGAGAGGCGTGTGGAAGTGGCGATGAGAATGGGGGGGGGGGGGGGGGAGTGGTGTTGAGGACTGGGCGGGGGGTGGGGGCGGGGGTATTTAAGCACGTTAATTGTCGAATAACAGTAAGGGAGTAGTAGGAAGTTCGGTGAGGGGGGGGGGGGGGGGGGGGGCAAGGAAATGGTGAAACGGGCAATATACGTGGTAAATTCTCAGAGTGATGAAATAATTTCATTCTTAGGAATACATGACGAAAAAAAATGGGGATGGGGGGTGGGGTAGGGGGTAAGGTCGGAAGGGGGCTTTGGGGGTGTTTAGCGAGATGAAGCGAGGTCAGGACAAAGAGCAACAATCCCTTAATAATTGTCACATGTAACTCTGTGTAAGCAGGGGATGGAGAGGGCAGGGTATGTGGTGGAAGAGGCGGAGGGGTGTGTGTGTGTGTCAAATTGTGTAATTAACTGAATGCATTATAATGATAATTCATGCATTAGGTTTTGCGAGCGTGAAAAGTGGATACAGGAGGGGGAAAGTGTGATGGTTGGGGGGGGGGGGGGGAGGAAAGAGGAACTAGGGGTCAGAGGAAGACACAGCCAGTATCTCAAGTCAACCGCAGCCCAAACACTGGCTATGCTTAAGAGTAAATGTCCATAAGATGGGGAAGGATGGCTGTGTGTGTGTTTGGTGGGGGGGGGGGGGGGAGAGAGGGGGGTACGGTGGGGTGTCAGGGGGAGTGTATTGTTTCTGTTGGACTTTTAACCAGTATAAAAAGCCAACCCAGAAACAACTAGTTTATATGTGGATCGAGGAGGGGGGGGGGGGGGGGGGTCGGGGGGAGAGGTTGAGGAGAAATGAAAAGGGGGGGGGGGGGGAGGGCGGGGGTGTTAAAAAGGAGGGGATAGTGAAGGCTACTTTAAGATCATTTTACGGTAAAATTCTTTCTCTTATCAACCATTGCACCTGTAAGATAAAAATTGTTCACAGTTTTCAACCAGCGGGAATGGAAAGGCAGAACGAAATATATAAAATCCAGCAGAGCCTAAAGCTAATACTGACTATGAATGAAAAAGAAAATACTCATACAATGGGGAACAGGGGATGAGCGGGGGGGGGGGGGGGGGGGGGGGGGGGGGGGGGGGCGGGAGGGGGGGAGGCGAGGATGGTATGGTGGTGTGTTAGGGGAAGGACTGATCGATTTCGAAGGACATTTCACCAGTATACGAGCCGGCCCGGAAACAACTAGTAAAATATGTGTGTGTGCATGCGCCCAGCACGTGCACGCGCGCGTGAGCGTGTGTGTGTGTGTGTGTGTGTGTGTGGTGTGTGTGTGTGTGCGCGCGCGCGCGCGCGCACGCGCGTGTGTGTGTTTGTATGTGTGCGTGAGTGCGTGCGCGCACTAGCCTCGCGCGGGCGCGCATGTACATGAGGACGGGATATACCATACAAAGGGGTAAAATAAGTAAACTTACAGGTCGAATTGAGCTATAAAACTTTACAATATGAATTTTAAGGGTTTAAAGTTGCCGAACATGCGAAAAACCCCAAATCGATAAAAGTAGGTCACACCACCTTTTCAGGCCTGCGGGCCAAATCGCTGCCAGCGACTTAATGAACCCTTCGTGGGAGCGCGTCTTAATTTGTTGGGTTGCTGTAATTTTGTGAAATTTACCCTTTGTCTCAAGATGGGACACAAAGCATAGACAAAGAAAGGAAGGAAAGGTACCGCTTGAAAGCATGCATCGGTGACCGCGCCCCTCCCTCCCAGCTTTTAAAGAGTGAAGAAGCCCCGTGCTGCACTCCATGTCATGTTCCACTCACAATGAAACACATTCTTTTAGAGTGTTGGGACTTGAATGACGTGAGACAAACATTTCACAGCAGATTCCATGAAAACCTTGTTCAGAGATGTTCCACCTGATGTGATCTTTTGAATTTCTATCAGAGATTGTACAGTAGAAAGATTTTCAACAAATTTTGTTTTGTTTTGTTTTGTTTTTTTAGATGTATTTTAAAGAGTTGTGTGAATGAACGACTTGTGAGTTGACTTCAACGCGGTGACAGCCCTGATATGGCCCCTTGCGGTCGGCTGGGCCATAAGCAACATCACCTTGTTTTTAACCCTTCCAGCTTTCTATCTTCCTCCACACATCCCTCACCCCACCCCCCCCCACCAAACCACACGGTCATGTGATGGGTATCTATCTTTATATATATCTCATCCTTTCTTGTCCTGACTGGGACTCGTGTTCAAAACCTTGTTTGTTGGTTTGTTTGCTCTTTGCGTGTGGTGTGTTGGTAGACTTGATCCTTACATTGCAGTGACCGTCCGACTGCTTTCCTCCGTCTTCCACCCTTTGTTCCCAGGTTCATCCCCCAGTCCTCAACGGTACCTACGATGCAGTCTGTTCAGTCTGTGACCCGCTGCTGTCTGCTGGTGCTGCTGCTCCCTGCACTCTGCGTCAGTCCTCATCCCTTCGGGATCAGCCAGCCATTGCCGCAGCAGCTGAACATTGAACGTAGAACCCCCGATGATTTTGACTATTGTCACAGACTTTGTGCACAGAACACTCCGACAGACGAATGCAAACAGAGGGGTATGCCCAACACCACCGGACGTGATCGAGACCCGGCGCAAAACAACCGAACTATCCATGGCACCCTGATCAGTGTGACGTTGGTAAGTGTCTACGTGACAGTGGAAAAGGAAAAGAGAGTACGGGGGTATTGGGGTGGGGTGGAATGGAGAAGGGTGGAGGTGGGGAGCGAAAGACAAGGGATAAGAGAAACAATGAAATCTCCATAACAATCTACATGGACAGGAAAATCGTGACATCTCAGTAAGAATTCCTACGGACAGGAAAAAAAAATATAACATCTGCTTAACAATCTTCATGAAGAGAGAGAGAGAGAGAGAGAGAGAGAGAGAGAGAGAGAGAGAAATCTTTATGATAAACTCTTTGGACATGAACAATAATAGCATCTGCGCAGCAATCATCATGAACAGGAAAAAAAAAAATAGAAGTAAGGACAGAAAATTAGTACCGTATCTATAACAATTCATATGAACAGAAAAAAAGTCTTATTACGATCGACATGGTTAGGAAAGAAACAACAAACAACATGCCTTCAGCAGCAGCAGGATACAAGACCTCTGTGCCAGCTCAACGTGATAACCTGCTGTGACTTTTGGCATAATCCTCCATCCCGGTGAGCTGGCAGCATGATTTCATTGTTTCAGTGTGTGTGTGTGTGTGTGTGTGTGTGTGTGTGTGTGTGTGTGTCCCGAAAAAAAAAAGTATATTCAAACGAGTTATTACCAAAAACCGTTGGCAGTCTGCTTCGTGCAAACTTTGATATTATTAATTATGCAATTGTTCAAGTAAGATACCGATAGTTTACCGTCGACTGATCGACTGACTGATCGATTTGTGCAGATTATGCAGACACCCTTCGTTGGAGGATCAACCCTGTCTTCAGAGGTCAGATCTCTCCCGACAACAGCTGTCTGGAACTAGCCCAGGTGTCTGCTCTATCATGATACCCCGTAATATGTCCTTCATTTGGCCTGATTCCCCAAATGTCCTTCAGTTGGCCTGATTCCCCATATGTCCTTCAGTTGGCCTGATTCCCCATATGTCCTTCAGTTGGCCTGATACCCGTATGTCCTTCAATTGGCCTGATTCCCCATATGTCCTTCAGTTGGCCTGATTCCCCATATGTCCTTCAGTTGGCCTGATTCCCCATATGTCCTTCAGTTGGCCTGATTCCCCATATGTCCTTCAGTTGGCCTGATTCCCCATATGTCCTTCAGTTGGCCTGATTCCCCATATGTCCTTCAGTTGGCCTGATTCCCCATATGTCCTTCAGTTGGCCTGATACCCGTATGTCCTTCAATTGGCCTGATTCCCCATATGTCCTTCATTTGGCCTGATTCGCCATATGTCCTTCAGTTGGCCTGATTCCCCACATGTCCTTCATTTGGCCTGATTCCCCATATGTCCTTCATTTGGCCTGATTCCCCATATGTCCTTCATTTGGCCTGATTCCCCATATGTCCTTCATTTGGCCTGATACCCCACATGTCCTTCAGTTGGCCTGATTCCTCGTATGTCCTTCAGTTGGCCTGATTCCTTGTATGTCCTTCAGTTGGCCTGATTCCCCGTATGTCCTTCATTTGGCCTGATTCCCCATATGTCCTTCAGTTGGCCTGATTCCCCATATGTCCTTCAGTTGGCCTGATTCCCCATATGTCCTTTTTGGCCTGATTCCCCATATGTCCTTCAGTTTATACCCTGATACTCCCTATGTCCTTCAGTCTATTTCCCGGCACCAAATACCCATAAGATAAAAATTTGAAGACAGCAATGAATTGTCTGTGGGTCTCTGTTTTACAAGTACTGGATTGTGTGTGTGTGTGTGTGTGTGTGTGTGTGTGTGTGTGTGTGTGTGTGTGTGAGAGAGAGAGAGAGAGAGAGAGAGAGAGAGAGAGAGACAGATAGACAGACAGACAGACAGCCAAAGGATTCAAATATGAATACTTTTATAGAGGTTAGAATGGATACGCTTACGGCATTTTAACAACACTACGCCCTCAAAAACAAACAACACACAAAACCAAAGCGAGCTTAAATGTGATGTACAAGAATAAAAACAACGAACACAGACCAACAAACGACGAAACACGAATAAAAATAAACAATATTTACCAAAAAGAAACAAAACAAAGAAACCAGGTTACAATTAATGAGCACTACATGTTTAAGGAAAACGCGCGCGCGCGCACACAAACACACGCACACACGCGCGCGCACACACACACACGCGCACACGCACACACACACACACACACACACACACACACACACACACACACACTGCACGTATGCACTGACGACTATTTACACGGCAGCTTCTAACTTCTTCACACCAGCACCACCCGTCCCATAACACACTCATTGAACAAACACATGATCAGTTTGAACACCGTGCCACAACACACTCACAGTACAAACACATGATCAGATTGAACACCGTACTACAACATTCTCACAATACAAACACATGATCAGTTTGAACTCTGTACCACAACACACTCACAGTACAAACACACGATCAGTTTGAGCTCCGTACCACAACACACTCACAGTACAAACACATGATCAGTTTGAACTCTGTACCACAACACACTAACTGTACAAGCACATGATCAGTTTGAACTCTGTACCACAGCACACTCACTGAACAAACACATGATCAGTTTGAACACCGTGCCACAACACACTGTCACTGTACAAACACACGATCAGTTTGAACTCTGTACCACAACACACTCACAGTACAAAACACACGATCAGTTTGAACTCTGTACCACAACACACTCGCAATACAAACACACTATCAGTTTGAACTCCGTACCACAACACACTCACTGTACAAACACATGATCAGCTTGAACTCCGTACCATAACACACTAACTGTACAAGCACATGATCAGTTTGAACTCCGTACCACAACACACTCACTGTACAAACACATGATCAGTTTGAACTCCACACTAAAACACACTCACAGTACAAACACACGATCAGTTCGAACTCCGTACTACAACACACTCACAGTGCAAACACATAATCAGTTTCAACTCCGTACCACAACACACTCACAATACAAACACACGATCAGTTTGAACCCCGTACTACAACACACTCACAGTACAAAACACACGATCAGTTTGAGCTCCGTACTACAACACACTCACGGTACAAACACACGATCAGTTTGAACTCTGTACTACAACACACTCACAGTACAAACACACGATCAGTTTGAGCTCCGTACCACAACACACTCACGGTACAAACACATAGTCAGTTTGAACTCTGTACTACAACACACTCACAGTACAAACACAAGATCAGTTTGAGCTCCGTACCACAACACACTCACAGTACAAACACATGATCAGTTTGAACTCCGTACCACAACACACTCACAGTACAAACACACGATTAGTTTGAACTCTGTACCTCAACACACTCACTGTAGAAACACACGTTCAGTTTGAACTCCGTACCATAAACACACTCACTGTACAAACACACGATCAGTTTGAACTCCGTACCACAACACACTCACTGTACAAACACATGATCAGTTTGAACTCCACACTAAAACACACTCACAGTACAAACACATGATCAGTTTGAACCCCGTACTACAACACACTCACAGTACAAACACACGATCAGTTTGAGCTCCTTACCACAATACACTCACAGTACAACACACGATCAGTTTGAACTCTGTACTACAACACACTCACTGTACAAACACACGATCAGTTTGAGCTCCGTACCACAACACACTCACAGTACAAACACACGATCAGTTTGAACTCTGTACTACAACACACTCACTGTACAAACACACGATCAGTTTGAGCTCCGTACCACAACACACTCACAGTACAAACACACGATCAGTTTGAACTCAGTACCACAAAACACACTCACAGTACAAAACACACGATCAGTTTGAACACTGTACTACAACACACTCACTGTACAAACACACGATCAGTTTGAACTCTCGCACTACAACACACTCACAGTACAAACACACGATCAGTTTGAGCTCCGTACCACAACACAGTTACTGTAGAAACACATGATCAGTTTGAACTCCGTATCACAACACACTCACTGTAGAAACACATGATCAGTTTGAACTCTGTACCACAACACACTCACAGTACAAACACATGATCAGTTTGAACACCGTACCACAACACACTCACAGTACAAACACACGATCATTTGAGTACAGCGTACCACAACACACTCACAGTACAAACACACGATCATTTGAACTCCGTACCACAACATTCTCACAGTACAAACACACGATCATTTGAACTCCGTACCACAACACACTCACAGTACAAACACACGATCATTTGAGTACAGCGTACCACAACACACTCACAGTACAAAACACACGATCATTTGAACTCCGTACCGCAACATTCTCACAGTACAAACACACGATCAGTTTGAACTCCGTACCACAACACACTCACAGTACAAACACACGATCAGTTTCAACGCCGTACCACAACATTCTCACAATACAAACACACGATTAGTTTCAACGCCGTACCACAACATTCTCACAGTACAAACACACGATCAGTTTCAACGCCGTACCACAACATTCTCACAATACAAACACACGATTAGTTTGAACGCCGTACCACAACATTCTCACAATACAAACACACGATCAGTTTCAACGCCGTACCACAACATTCTCACAATACAAACACACGATTAGTTTGAACGCCGTACCACAACACACTCACAGTACAAACACACGATCAGTTTGAACTCTGTACCACAACATTCTCACAGTACAAACACACGATCAGTTTGAACTCCTATGCATATACTTACCTTTAGAGGTCGATTTGAATTGTGGTTATTAAACAACAATGTTCTCCTGCATGTTCAGACTTCATAATATTCTGCAAAAGGCATGCAACATGCTTTCCACAATGAGAATAAGTTTGGTTTGTGTTTGATATGGTCGTGTATGATATTCCACAATGTTTCACCAGAATACATGACAAATGACTTGAAAAGACGGGTCCTCGGGCGAGGAATGTGGATGGTACTTTTGTACAACGTACCACAAAGACACTCACTGTACAAACACATGATCAGTTTGAGCACCATACCACAAGACACTCACAGTACAAACACATGAACAGTTTGAACTCTGTACCACAACACACTCACAGTACAAACACACACGATCAGTTTGAACTCTGTACCACAACACACTCACTGTACAAACACACGATCAGTTTGAACTCTGTACCACAACACACTCACAGTACAAACACACGATCAGTTTGAACGCGTACCACAACATTCTCACAATACAAACACACGATCAGTTTGAACGCCGTACCACAACATTCTCACAGTACAAACACACGATCAGTTTGAGCTCCGTACCACACAACATTCTCACAATACAAACACACGAACAGTTTCAACGCCGTACCACAACATTCTCACAGTACAAACACACGATCAGTTTGAGCTCCGTACCACAACATTCTCACAATACAAACACACGATCAGTTTCAACGCCGTACCACAACATTCTCACAATACAAACACACGATCATTTGAGTACAGCGTACCACAACACACTCACAGTACAAACACACGATCAGTTTGAGCTCCGTACCACAACACACTCACAGTACAAACAAACGATCAGTTTTGAACTCCATACCACAACACACTCACAATACAAACACACGATCAGTTTGAACTCTGTACCACAACACACTCACAGTACAAACACACGATCAGTTTGAACTCCTATGCATATACTTACCTTTAGAGGTCGATTTGAATTGTGGTTATTAAACAACAAATGTTCTCCTGCATGTTCAGACTTCATAATATTCTGCAAAAGGCATGCAACATGCTTCCACAATGAGAATAAGTTTGGTTTGTGTTTGATATGGTCGTGTATGATATTCCACAATGTTTCACCAGAATACATGACAAATGACTTGAGAAGACGGGTCCTCAGGCGAGGAATGCGGAGGGTACTTCTGTACGAACATCAGTGATTGGGTTTTCTTTCTTTCTTTTTTTTTTTTTTTTTTTTTTTTGTAAATGGGCAGATGATAATTTCTTCATGAGTTTATACATGAAGACCACATTGAACATTTCTATGTTGAGACTGACACGTGCTAATTTGTTAATGGTTTCATACATGAATTCAGATTTATTGTCATAATATTGAAGACTTAAAGGGAGAATATCCAATTGCTTGTGATCATAAAGGACAAGCGTGGAAGATTTGAGAACAACTTGCTTCAGAGAACGTCTGTTTAAGATGTCAAGAGACGTTTGCAATTTTACAGGTCAGATCCTAATATATCGATGTGTAATCAATGTCTGGCTGGATGTATGCATGAAAAAAAAAAAATGCTTCCAGGTATGCTGATGCAGAAACTGTTTAATTATATTCAGCTGGAATGTATTCTCGGAAAGCCTTTCTCAAAGGATAGAAATAGGCTGGACTCAGATAGGCTGTTATCTATAGTATGTTCCAGTAATTAAAAGAAAAAACCTGCACTTCTTGTATTGTTTTATCAAAGACTTTTAACTCCGGTCATTTATTCTTATTGTCCTGTAGTTTCTGTCTAATTGTAACCAGCATGAGAGAGAGAGAGAGAGAGAGAGAGAGAGAGAGAGAGAGAGAGAGAGAGAGAGAGAGAGATGCCGGTATTGAATTGTTTATATGACCTTGGATCCTCATGTAGAGGGGAGTAAGCACATTTTGTAACGGTCATTTGCACATTCTAAAAACATACATGGCGAGGTCACAATGTCTCTAAAACTTCAAAGCTTTACACAGGAAAAGCCACACATCCTACCCATCACCAGGCACCTACGTCCCGTGGATGACATCAGCTAGCAAGGCTGAGACCTGAATGTCGATGCCTACCTACTTGGAACAAATTTCTACCGAGGGCAGATTTACCGAGGGCAAGGCAGCAGACTCTTCACACTAAGGATAAATTACGTTAGCTTCGTTCTGTTCTCTATATGAATAACAACGCACCAGTAACTCTGTTATTTCTGTCCTCGATTTTGTGGTCGTGTACTTCCAGTGTCTATCTACATCTTTAAGACGAGAGTTTACGACTTATGTCTTACGTGTAGTTTTGGAGAGTGAATTGTTTTCCTGTTTCGAAAATGATAAATGGAGTCATTTTTACCATCGACAATCGATTGGACAATGACAAAAAAAACACGCATGAATTTCTGGATATCACCACCACCCAAGTTTCATCATCATCATCATCATCATCATCATCATTATCATCATCATCATTGCCATCGTCACGTCGCACGCATGCACGCACACATGCACACACGCACGCACGCACGCGCGCGCGCACAAACACGAACACACATAACAATGGTTGACGAAGAGGGGAAAAAAGAACACCACCACCATCCCCACTAAATACTTGTGTATAAAAGCAGGTTGACTCCACACAAGTCATATCACTGGTAAATCGCTGTGCTGACAGCTTTTAGATCACTGACTGTTCACTGCACTGACAGTCTTCACACTTTTGACAGATCATTGTGACCTAGATCTTCTACGCCAAGGACTTTACACCATTGAATTTATTACTGGAGGGAGTTAGGCTCAATCGCTGGCACTCTTTTCGGGGATTGCCTCAGCGACAGGATACTGTGTGAAATGATCTGTGATGGTCACGATGTATTTGTTCCGCTTGCTGGTCGTCGGCATCGGGCCAATGACGTCCCTGCCAACAAGACTCCATTTCTTCCTAGGAACAGGGACAGGTTCCAGGGGCTCCTGTAGCTTCTTATGGACGGCGTTGACCTTTTGGCAGGCGTCGCAAGAGCTGCAAAATTCGGAAACTTCTTCCTTCATACCTCTCCAGTAGTAGTGCTCAGAAATCTGCACAACACAGCAAACTGCACTCATGAAATGGATTTACTTTAATCACCAGCAATAACAAGAAATAGAAACCATTGCAATAACCACGAATGAAATCCTGGTATGAATTGGAATCCGTGTTTTCCATTATTAATTACATTATCCGCAACATCTGTTATCAACAACGAGAAAAGAAGGGTCATGTCAAGGGGGCTATCATTAATGCAGCGTCAAGAATTCATGAAACGAAAAAATGTATAAAACATTACAAACACGATTCCCGGTATTGATCTATTTGGGAATAATAAAGTTAACGACAAACAAAAGATCACCAAACGTGGGCCTAAATGACCAGCTATGACATACGGAGAACCAAAGCACTGTCTCACAGGGAAACAGCAACCGACATTTTTTTTTCTCTCTGATATCATAACATTCAGCAATATTTAGCAAACAGACGAAGAATATTTCCATCATCAGAAGATAATAGTTCAATCAAAGTATATGGTCTTTCTCGCATCAAATTAAATAGTTTTGATTTTTTCCTTTTATCTTCATATGCCTTACATTGAAATAAAAAGTGCTCTTCATCTTCCTTACTGTTATCTGGACACAACACACATACATCATCAACATAAACTTCATTGCAGAACCATTTCTTATTTGCTTTAAAACAAGGGTCCGACTTCTAAATCTGGCCAATATGCTTCTATGCCGTTTATTAGTAACAGATTAAAAAAAAAAATTTCCGGCTGAAGAATACTTTTAAAGGAATAAAACCATGAATACTTGTCATTTTCTTCCATTTTTGAATGCCAATTCTGTTTGTAGCAGGCTATCAAGCGATCCTTAAATTCTGACATAAATGCCCTTTCGTTCCCTACCTCTTTGCTGAGCCACACAATACCAAACCCATTAATAGTTAACACATGTTTTACTTTACTAACCCAATTGCAGTGTCCACTTTCCATTTGTAAATATAGCATATCATATGCTTGTCTACATAGCCTTGATGTTGGAAGTTGTGTGTCAATTTAACCAATACTTAATAGATTTTGAAAAACGTTTGATAAATAAAGGATATCTTCCAGAATCACCATAAGCCATTGTGTTTGATGAATGCAGTGGGATGTTCATGAATCTTTTAATAGCCATAGTATGTACCTTCTCCATTTCCAAATTTTCTTCTAATCCCCAAACTTCTGCAGCATAAGTCAGCATAGGCGCTATTTGTGAGTCAAATAACTTCCAGAACAAAGAAGGGTCAATGCTATTAAGTCTTTTCATGCATCTTAGAATTTCTACAACCCCCCTTCTACCCTTTCTGCCGATTTCACGCCACCCTGCATTTAGACTTAAACGAGTTGTAAATAACATCCCCAATATTTATAACTATTGGTTACTTTTACTTCTACATCTCCATACCACCACTTTTCATACTGGGATAAATAACCACCCATACGAAAGACAATAATGTTTGTTTTCTCTAGATTAAAACACTTAACTGAAGTCTATCTGCTTCATTTTTTAAAACATTTATTTGATTTTGCAACCCCAACAACAGTACTAGAGAACAAGATTACATCATCTGCAAATAAAAGCATAAACAGTTCAACAGCACCTGCAATCAACTGTATACCATGTTTGCCTTTATGTGACATTTCTAAAAAGCTATCTCATATAAAAAAAATGCAAACATTTGAGGACTCAATAGACAACCTTGCTTCACTCCTCTAGGACAATTGAATAAGTCACTGTACAATCCTTTCTCACGAACACATGCTAAAACTGAATTATATACACCACGAAGAGCATAGTACAATTTTCCTTTAACCCCTGTTTTTCTAAGAACTTGCCACAACACATTTCTATTAACAGAATCAAAAGCCTTTTTAAAATCAACAAAAGCAACATATAGTTTAGTATTTTTCTTTAGGCACTTTTGGACTAAAGCATATATAATGTGAAAATATGATCAACTGTACTATACCCTGACCTGACCCCCCCTGCTCTTCCCCAATTTTCCTCTCCTTTTCAGCCCATTGTGTCAATCTTCTATTCAAAACATGAGTATATACTTTACTAATTATACTTGTGAGAGCTACACCTCTATAAATGTCTGGGTTATTTGGGTCTGCTTTTTTATGGATGGGTACAATAATGGACGTTGACCACGACAGGGGAAACAATCCATGATTAAACAAATGGTTAAATAAAGAAACACAGAAATCAATCACATAGTCATTGGCATGTTTTAGCATTTCACTTATTATTCTATCTGGTCCCGGGCTTTTACCAGTTTTCAAATTTCTAATGCTTGCTCTCTTACTTCATCTGTAGTTATAGGGTCATCAAACAAAAGCTCATCATTTTGTTCATCTTCTATTTCATCTACCGCTGGATCACTTTGACCATTACAAAGAGAGTTGAATACACTATGGAAATGGTCAAACCATTGCTGTGATGTTATTTCATTGTAAATGGTGGATTTCCTGTTAACTGATCGTATTGTACTCCAAAACAATTTGGGATCATTTATTGATTGTTTAAGCTTTAATATTCTGTTTTCATCAAATTTTCTTTTCTTTTCTTTTCTTAAGTCAATATATTCTTTTCTTTCTTTTGTATATAAATTACTCTTTTTTTCTTCTTTTGTCTCTTTTGATTTAGCCCTTCTAAATATTTGTAGTAATCTCTTTACTTCCCTCTTCTTTTTCTCACATTCATCGTCAAACCAATCTTCATTTGTTTTTTCTTCTTCCCTCCTACTTTCCTTACCATACATGCCGCAGCTCCATATAAAGCATTAACAAAACCATCCACACACTTATTTACATCAACTATCATGTTGTTCATAGCTGTAACTAAACATTGTTTAAAATCATCAGAGTTCAATTCATTCTTAAACGTTTGTACATTTTCCTCTGTCCACACCACTCGCTCCTCACTCACCCTGTCAACTAACGGTACATCTGCTTTAACAGGACAATAATTCCATGTAAACTGAGAGAGTATCCCCCACCTTTAAAGCACAATATAAACATAGTTCACTAGATACTAGAAAATAATCAATTACACTACAACCCTGAGGAGCAACAAAGGTAAATTCACCATCAGCATCAGTGTCACACGAACCATTCAGAATACACAAATCAAACAAAAAGCAAAGGTCCAACAAGGAACGACCAAACTTGTTTACAATTTTATCTTTTGAACATCTTTTCATAGAAACAATTTCATCATTATCATCATCATCATTTTGCACATTAAACACATAATTATACATTTCTTCCTCCTTTGTCTGCTCACAACCCGTTCTGGCGTTCATATCACCACACATAATATAATAAACATTACTATCAGAAAGAGACTGCAGCAGAATATCTTCAAGCATAAGTACTCACAATCAATTTCAATTTCAAAAGACTTCGCAAACTTTATACAAGAGAGAGAGAGAGAGAGAGAGAGAGAGAGAGAGAGAGAGAGAGAGGCAGAGACAGAGAGACAGAGACAGAGTGGTGAGGGGATTGGGAGGGGGGTACTTATTAGGCCAAGGCTGCACCGGCAACAAAGACCATGGAAGGCGGGGGGGGGGGGGGGGGGGGGGGTAATGTGGTGTTGTCGTTGAGAGAGAGGGGAGTCGTGAAGTGGGGAGGGGCGGGAATGCCAAACGCCACATCGGCAACAAAGACCATTAGAACATTGCAGTAAAAGATGAGGAAACAATCTTAATGGCTCAAGTAGAAGATAATCTGATTTGAATGAGCGGTTCCGAATTTTTATTAGTTGTTTACTGCATAATATGCAAACCCTAACAAACAAGTGACCAAAAGGCACCGCCGGCAAGAATCAGGGGGGAAATAGTTAATTCCTTAACAACATTCGAGTCTACAGATCGCAACCTGACAGAAGGATTTTTTTTTTTTTTTGGTCCCAGCCTCTGCGCCACCTAAGAGGCNATTTCATTTATTGTGTTCTCTCTTGTTCGTTTCTTTCATATGCAACACACACCACAACACACATCACACACCCCTCCCCCCCCCCCCTCACTCTCCTTCCCCTCCCTGTCCCTTTCTCTCTCTCTCTCTCTCTCTCTCTTCCTCTACTCCCATCTTCCTCTACTTTCATTCTCTCTCTCTCTCTCCTCTCTCTCTCTCCCCTCTCTCTCTCTCTCTCTCTTCTCCTTTCTCCTCCTCGCTTCACTCTTTTCTTCTTTTGTCTCTTTTGATTTAGCCCTTCTAAATATTTGTAGTAATCTCTTTACTTCCCTCTTCTTTTTCTCACATTCATCGTCAAACCCCCTCCTACTTTCCTTACCATACATGCCGCAGCTCCATATAAAGCATTAACAAAACCATCCACACACTTATTTACATCAACTGTCATGTTGTTCATAGCTGTCATAGCTGTACTAAACATTGTTTAAAATCATCAGAGTTCAATCATCTTAAACGTTTGTACATTTTCCTCTGTCCACACCACTCGCTCCTCACTCACCCTGTCAACTAACGGTACATCTGCTTTAAACAGGACAATAATTCCATGTAAACTGAACTGGCAAATGCCAAGAAAAGAGAGTATCCCCCACCTTTAAAGCACAATATAAACATAGTTCACTAGATACTAGAAAATAATCAATTACACTACAACCCTGAGGAGCAACAAAAGTAAATTCACCATCAGCATCAGTGTCACACGAACCCATTCAGAATACACAAATCAAACAAAAAGCAAAGGTCCAACAAGGAACGACCAAACTGTTTACAATTTTATCTTTTGAACATCTTTTCATAGAAAACAATTTCATCATTATCATCGTCATCATCATTTTGCACATTAAACACATAATTATACATTTCTTCCTCCTTTGTCTGCTCACAACCCGTTCTGGCGTTCATATCACCACACATAATATAAAAACATTACTATCAGAAAGAGACTGCAGCAGACTATCTTCAAGGGTGGGGGGGGGGGTAATGTGGTGTTTGTCGTTGAGAGAGAGGGGAGTCGTGAAGTGGGAGGGGCGGGAATGCCAAACGCCACATCGGCAACAAAGACCATTAGAACATTGCAGTAAAAGATGAGGAAACAATCTTAATGGCTCAAGTAGAAGATAATCTGATTTGAATGAGCGGTTCCGAATTTTTATTAGTTTGTTTACTGCATAATATGCAAACCCTAACAAACAAGTGACCAAAAGGCACCGCCGGCAAGAATCAGGGGGGAAATAGTTAATTCCTTAACAACATTCGAGTCTACAGATCGCAACCTGACAGAAGGATTTTTTTTTTTTTTTTGGTCCCAGCCTCTGCGCCACCTAAGAGGCAGTGCACCCACGCGCTCATTCTGACACCCCGTCCACAGCCACAGACCGGTCGGCCTCGCCGCAGCCCCGGCACCAGCAATCCACAGGGAGCAGTCAATGTCAAGTCGTCAAGAGGCAACCCACCAGAGGAGACACTGCACTGCTGCCGAGTCACTTCGGTGGTGTTCAGTGGCGCCTGTTTTGATCTAACATACGCAGGACACCACCACCTACTAAGCCCCTACTAACGACAATAATTGCTTAGTCGCGGAGCCGGCGTGAGTAAGCTCTCCTTCCGGAGGGCGCCACCACGTCAGTCCAACGACAGCCCCCATGGACTCGCCGATACCGGTGACCCCGACGAAACCAAACCAAGACCACAGACGTGGAGAGGATATTGAAAATGAGGTCACCATTAGAGCAGGGCATGAAGGGCCACAGAATTTGAGACATTTTTTTTATGCTGATCGATGAGAATGAGGATGAGCAAGGAGATGCTACGGATTTCCATTTCGGTCTGAGACTACATGACAGGGCTGTACTCTACGCTTCCTTTCATAATATATCCCGGCGTCAACCAGGCCCGAGAGATACAGGCACCTGCAGTGTTGGTACTGTGTGGTCCCCAGTCTTCCCAACTGAGTCCACAGCAAACTCAACTCTGGGTAGGAGCCGGTCGGGCAGAAGAATTTTCTTCAACCATCACATATCGGCAATAAAATGTACCAACAAAGAGTTGTAAAGAAGAAAGTTTAGCTTCCACAGTGTGGCCAAGGAAGAAGGAAGCGCCCACCACATTGCTTCAAGACTGTTCGTTTACAGCGTAAAAAAAAAAAAAAAAAAAAAAAAAAGCATTATGCTGTCTGTCGTATACAGACTGGATTTGCAATTTCGAGGTTTTTAAGAACTTCACATTTTTCTTTTCTCCCTGAAATTTGTGAACGGTGCCTTTTTTTGTCACTCGCATTGCTGGCGGATACACATAAGTTACAATAAATACTCTTAAAACACGATCATTCGGACCTGCTCTTCAAGTTGCGCGCGCGCGCGCGCGCGCGTGTGTGCGTGTGTGTGTGTGTGTGTGTGTGTGTGTGTGTGTGTGTGTGTGTGTGTGTGTGTTGTGTGTGAGTGTGTGTGTACGAGCAGACGCGCGTGTGTTTTCATGTATGTTTGTTCGCATGTATGCTTGGGAGATAAAGAGAAAGAGAGACAACTAAAGTATAAACAAGATGAGGACACGTACACTGCAATTATGTAGCATTCATATTTGGAATACTCATATACACTTAAACACAAAGTCTCTGTGTCTGTATGTGTGTGCATGCGCGCACTTAAACACAAAGTCTCTGTGTCTGTATGTGTGTGCATGCGCGCGTGCGCGCGTGCGCGCGCGCGCGCGCGCGTGTGTGTGTGTGTGTGTGTGTGTGTTGTGTGTGAGAGAGAGAGAGAGAGAGAGAGAGAGAGAGAGAGAGAGAGAGAGAATATTTACCTTGTGATAGGTCTTGTGGATTCCAAAATGGCCTCCTCCAACGGCGTTGGAATGGACTGCTTTCAGGAGAGCGGGAACCTCACTTCTCGCGACGTTCGATCCTTTGCAGAACAGATCGTTGTTTTGTAGAAGATACTGCTTTGACCGTTTTCTCCGTTTCCTCTTTTCATCCTTCTTTTCCTGTCTGCAGGGTTCCAAAAGCACCGCTTTGGGGTAAGACCCAGTTGACAAATAGTCTGTTATTTCCTGATAGGATTCGTCATCCATCGTGCTCGCTGGTTCTTACCAAGCTTCTCATTATTCTCCAATGAAGCAGCAGACAGCAGTGAACAAGCAACACTGAACACTGAGTGAGCGAGTGACACGCTAAATCAACGCATCCAAATACTTTCGCTTATATACCCCTTGAGCGAACCGCAAAGCCAGCAACTGAACACTGCAAACAAATCGTCTCTCGCGCAGTTTTGTTTTTTAAAAAAATTGTGTTTGTTACATATTTTTGAAGCCGGCTGGCTCAGCGGTCGGTCATATCAACGGGGCATGTTTACTGTTAATAAAAACTTCAAGACACAAAGAGTCTAATGAGCTAAATAAAAACTTACAACTTCGTCTCTATAATTAAACTTTTCTTTAATCATAGTGGTTTAAATCACCTATTTTTGATAGGCTTTAGTACACATTTTAGATCTGTCCAAAATATCGGTGGGTAAAGTTTATATTGTTACAAAACAAAAAATCTAATATAAACCGTCAACTTTCCATGCAGACACATTTTAACCAAATGAGATGTTTCCACACCCAAGAGAACTTCGTCATCATAATTTAACAGAAAACGCAACTTGCTGATTTTGACAATTTTGAGGTAATGTTTCATTTGAACAAAAGAAAATTTCATAAACTCACACCATTCATCAATTCTTTCTCATCTATATCAGAAACAAAGCACAGTTTTCGCCCAACTCTTTGAAAAATACGTTATTCAGATTACACACATTATATCATACAAAAAACACCTAAAGTGACTTCAAAAGCTTACATTTAGCATAACTACAATATTCATATATACGCACCAGTACAAGTAAAGTAGAATGTGCCATAGTTCATCAATCTTAAATACCTAAAGTGACTTCAAAAGCTTACATTTAGAGATGGTCAGAGTTCTAGTCTTTTGAAAGAGAGGTGGGACCCACGTCCTGTGTATATGTTCATTTCAGATAGGTTAAAGAAACGATAACAAGGATTTTTTTCCTTGGTTAATCTATGTGTACTGGAACCATTGACTGAAAATACCGCCAGGAGAGTGTGGCAATTTACTTCTTCAGTGCATTCTTTAAAGGATCAACAGCCTTTAATTTGTAAACAAACAAACTGACATTTACACGGTTCCTTTGAATGACAGCATGGCATGTGCAGCCATTTCTGACTTTCCTGCTGTGAACGCTGACAGACTATGCCACCGAAGAATCATTCAGCGCTCTCTGATAAGCCTTTTGTTTGTGTCTGCCAGGTGGACGAGAAAGGAGCAACGGCAGCTGCGGTGACAGTAGGGGAAATTGTCCGCAACTCCCTCCCTCGTAGCTTCAGGGCCGACCACCCTTTCCTATTGGTTCTGCGTGACAACAAAGCCAGGCTGAACCTCTTCATGGGCCGCCTCAACCGTCCCTCACAGCAAGAATGAAACATTGTTGTCACTTCCTGTTCCCCGATGAATGCTTTAATTCTACTGGTGCAAGCTGCAGAGAATTTTTTTTCAGTGCATGCCAATTCAAGTCAATGTCACAAAAGGTTGTAACCGTTACCATTTGAACAAAACAGTTGAATCATTGTTTTGAAACCGTTTGTGTGACTGTTATCATTTGTTCATTACAGATGAATTATTGTTTTGAAATAAAGAATGGGTTCTGAAGAGTTATCAGTCTTCTAGTGGCGGCTCTTGGATTGGTGCACGAATGAGACATAAGCGTTTTGCCATGCTGTGACATCATTGTTTTAGTAGCTGAGAAAAATGGTTAAGCGTATATCATCTTTGGGGTGTTGAAACACTAAGAAGCTGTGGACATATGTCTGTGCTGTTTGTACCTATCTGTCTGTTTACTTGTCCGTCATTTACACCATGTATGTATATTTACTTGTGTATGTACCTGCGTATTCGTGACTAATTGCGATAAATTGTATGAATTCCAAGACCCGTC